>VMBQ01002059.1:58065-120520 GCA_007657795.1 Dreissena rostriformis | reverse complement strand
AAGCCTCCGGGGGCAGTGTGGGCAGTTCTGTGAACTTCGCCTATACCGGTTGGGAGAGTAGGTACTCATTGGGGCTTATTGGCACCAGCGAGTTACTTACAAAAAGGTAATCATTGGGGCTTATTGGCACCAGCGAGTTACTTACAAAAAAGGTAATCATTGGGGCTTATTGGCACCAGCGAGTTACTCTAACAATAAAGGTTCAATTTAACTTGTATGCTGGGGCTTTGCCAGTCCCAATAAGTTTCTTTGACTGTAGAGGTTCAATTTAACTTATATACTGGGGCTTTTTCAGTCCTAATAAGTTTCTTTGAGTTGTAAAATCTTGTAGATTTGTAAATAATAACGCTTGTCTGTCCTACGAAGGTTAACTTAAAGTGTTGTGCTTGGGGCTTTTCAGCCCTAAAGTGAATTGATTCCGTATAGAATGCCTGAATGTTTGAAGATAATCGTCTGTTTTAGTATACCGGCATCATCTCGTTACTAGTCATCTATCCTGTCCAGCGGCCTTCTTCAATAAAGTCGGGGGGAGTGTTGTGACTTTGCCCCCGATCCGTACCGAGCCGAGAGAAGACGGGACGTAGACCAGACGAGTAGTGCGGGTTTTAGCGTGTACCGGTAGTGACGACAGACGATGCGGGTTCAACTCTGGCATTCGAAGGACCGAGACGAAGCGAACAACACCTATTGCTATTATCTTGTACATCGTGTAAATAAAGTGTGCGCAGTTCTGTGAACTTGTGACTGAGGAATGCCTCGCACACTTGTCATGTCTTCTCATTTTAATATTCTTTGTTTTAGCTGATTTCATGTTTTACCAGTAAGAACATATTGTTTACCCCTTTTATGCGCGTTTTAACAACTATCTGCGTGTAAAATGCTCTGTTTAAGGGTCTGTTTTATCTATGGAATGTACATCAATTGATTTTTAATTCTAGTACTTTTATATGATTTCCTTCAATCGTGTTGTATATTTTACCTATTATGTTTATACATCTTGTTATATGGTTGCGTTGTATTTTATACTGAATTATGTCATGTAATTTCATGTGAAGCGCTTTTGAACGCACAATTATGTGTGAAAAGAGCGCTATACAAATATGGTATAATAATAATAATAATAATAATAATAATAATAATAATCTACGATATTTTATTTCCGTGCATCGATCGAGTAGGATAATGAATAGGTATTCAGTGCACATTAATCGTGTTTATTTTGTTACATTCGTGAATACGCAGCGATCGAGCACGCCATTTGGTTCAGAGCTTCCATTCCAATATTGATTCAGGTGCACTTTAATAATTAATGTGTCTTGTAGACATTTTCCTTTGGCAAGTTATTTTCGTTCTATTCAATAATTATATCGGCAACGTTGCTTTAGTTTTGTATATTGTCGCCTGCACAGACAGTGCAGACAGTGGTTTGAGAAACAGATGAATTGACGAAAAAGTCACGTATTCAACACCAAACTTAAATAATAGGAACGGAACGTTTCGCCCACTCATGAAAAGTTCATGGATATACCGAGAAAATAACACGCTATTTAATAATCAAGTTATCCATTGAATTTACCAGTACATTCATTTGCGTTTTAAGCAATATCAGGCATTTACCAAATTAGTTAAATTAGTTCATATTAAGTCCACAAATATATCAGTAAAAACGTATTGTCTCATGTTAATAATCTAATAACGTATGCATTCTTATAAACAAATTAACATCAAAACAGTTATATAAGATCTTAGGAGAGGGTAAATTAAAACGCCAACCGTTTCTAAATAAAGACATCGAATGAGCCTAGAACATCGCACGATGAGCTTCGTTTATCATTGATCCAAATGAAATGCCACTGGATTGGAGCGGGACTAATGTATCAATACACAAATCACGTTATTCAAAATGGCAAATAAGGGAAGGTCACCAAAAAACAATATGCCCTCATACTCGGAACAGATTCTTGACAAAACGGTCGAAAACGATCATTGTTATGCCGTTTTTTTTTAATTTTCTTTAAAAACAAACTCGGCGTGCATGAAGATCCAGTGTCACACGAGCACACGCGTTATTAAAGGCAATTTTTAAAATGAGACGGTTGTTTACCAAAATATTATATTAGCTTAGGTTACTAACCGGACACAAAAAGGCAAGTTAACGTCCGCGAAAAGATATTCGTTGCAATGTTTCTAGGCAACCGTTTTTTATCGGGTTAAAACGACGCTTCGCAAAGAGAGCAAGCCGTTCAAATATTGTTTCTATTGTTTGCTTAAATATCAAGTGGTTATTATCAGACAACATTGCATCACGTTTCAATTCTTACGTTGTTGTCTTTAATATCAGTTGGGACTTATTATCATCAGATAAACGCAAGGGTGTTTACCAGATAAAAGACCCCGATGTGTGTTGACATTGATTGTATGCCTACGCGGCATTACATGGCGTTCGCAAAATTACCGCACGCGTTTCAAAGAAGCCGAATCTGCAAAATAAAAGCTTTGTTTAGCAAATAAAACGCATACGTATCAATAGATTAACTGATATGACATGACTTTAGGGTGAAGGATTGGATTTGTCTCACAATTGAAGAGTGTATTATTGCTTATTAATATCTCCTTTCAAAACGCCCAATTGATTTCATTACGCTGGTTACTCGACTCGACCCGGAGATAATTGTCAAAGCGTGCAATTAAAGTGAACATAAACAAAGCCAAAATAGTGTTCTTTACATTCAAAGGTGTTTTTTTTAATTAAAAATATAACAATAAAAAACTTGTCAATGTTGCAAATGTTATCCGTAAAGATTTATTCAAAATGCCCTGCTCCCCATTGACCGTATTGAAACACAATTGCAAGAAACCCTGAGGTTTAAACGCAATCTAGAAGTCAGCTGGCACCGCTTATTGATTACGTACAAATATACGCCAAAACACGTGGCTTTTATATTCACATACATAAACGAAGCCTTTCGACAAAGCCAGTAGCTTCCGGAAATGTAGCTGACAATGGCATGATTCCAAGGAGACCGTTACGTAATGGAATGCAATCCAATCATCACACTACAATACGCTTCATATTGATAAAACATTGACATTTGGCCAGGATATTGGCCCTTGCTCGACAGAAATGCTTTTGACACATTGTTCATTAGGTATCAATAAATATCTGATTTAAAATGGTAAGTTCGTGATGCAATTGTTCGGGGCCTGTCTTGTTAAAAGACTTCTTTTGCGAAATTTACCATACGTTGTTGAATTTGCTAAATTTACCATATGTTGTCAGGTATATGATATTTACCGAACGATGTTGCAACGATTCTTTTTTGACATTTTTGTTTTAACTTGATAATATAGAGATGCTTAATTCGCATTTAAAATACATGACATTGTTTGGGATCTTTATGGAGAATTTCATGGGTCCGCAGTCACGTTCGCGTGCACATGGAAGGGTGCAAGTTAAAACGGCTCTACGTTAAAACGGCTCCATGTTAAAATGGCCTCACCATGGTTAAAACGGCAATACTTTTGTTTATTTAAAATAATGTGTAGATAATACAATAATGGTGTGTGTTTTGTTTTGTTTTTTGTTTACATTTTATTGCATAAAAACTAACAAAACCGGAACACAAATCATCATTAATACGCGCAAATGAACAGGTTTCGATACAATTGCCATGTCCTAGTTTTATCCCAAATATTATAATAAAGGCGCAAATTATCCAATAGAAATGCGAAGTCCTATTTATATTGTGATTTACAGAAATAAAACTTATCTGAATAATCTACGATTTTATTTCCGCTAACAAGACTAGAACAATCGATACATGGTTTATCGAGTACATACAAATCAAGTCCATCTTCGAGAATACATGCAATGTTTTGTGAATGGCTGGTATTTCTTAATTGAGACGTTAACAGTAAATTTGTCTTATTTTGCGACAAGGAAAATTCGCCGTTGTCTTCGTCAGTTTTACGTCAAGACTGCTTTTGAAAGCAATTATTGTGTTGTCTAAAATGTGACTTCGCGACTCTTTTTTTATATAAACTGGACTTTTTTATGTTATGAAGTAGGTATCCGTGTAGGGACATAAGCCCGTGTTTCAACTATCCCACGTCGCCTATTCATATTCGTCATATAATCAGATGATTTATATATTTATTTTCATTTTATTTTTTGTGAGATTTCAACACATTTTATTTCGAGATTGAAAACAAATACATTTACAATTATGAACCATAACGCAATCATGTAATGCAATCAGAAATGAACAAAATAACATATACAATCATGAAATATGCAATAATTAGATTAAAGCTATCTAATTTCTCAACTATCTAATGCATGTAATGTTGAAAAAAACATTTAAAGAATAAAGAAGAAGAAAAAAGTGACATTTTCAAGTAAGTATATATCAACCTGGATGTATAAATAGTACTTCTAGATGAAAAATGCATAGATATAAAAATTACTAGGTGCTTATAAGTATATATATACATTTATCAATGAGTCAAGACAAACAATGATGTAGAAGTTGTTATAACAGACGAAAACATATAGCGAAACAATAATAGGTGTTTATAATTTTATTTTATGACACATAGGTAATAAATTAATTTAATTAATGTTACAATAAAAATGCATTTATAAATAGTAGTTATTAAACAAACTACAACACTCATCAAGATTAAATTCTAAGTTTGTGAGACAATAAAATTAAATAGTTCCCATTCAATAACAAAAGATTTCAAATTATTTTTTGAAATTGATATTTTTTCAAGTTATCATACTCGTACTTAATGTATTTTTTGGCTCCAGTTATGCTAGGAATGCATTTATTAATTTTACATTTGTATAAGTATAGCTTTATAAACAAAATAACATTGTTTATGACACTAGCAGACTTTGTCAAATATCCAAGGAGAAAATTGTCCTATTTATGAAAGAAAAAGATTGACCTGGTATTATTTCATCAATAATTGCTTTAGATATCTTACATTCCCAGAATAAATGTTCTAAATTTTCCTCACTTTGTTTTCAAAAGGTACATTATGGATCATCAGTTATTTTCATTTTGTTCAAAAGACATTGTGCTCCAAGTATTCTATGAATTATTATGTATTGGAACAATTTACCTTTACACCATTTGTTATTAAATATGGTAGTTTAAACATGCAGTTCCATTCATTTTTATTAATTATAGTATTGAGTTGTATACCCCTTTTTGCTTTAACTGAAGGTTGTTCGTTGTTTTGATTTAAAATGGTGTATAGTCTTTTTGCTTCAGAATCCTTTGTTAATATTAGTTTCAATAATTGGGGGGGGGTTGATAATGTGTTGGGTAGGATAGGGTATACATTTTTTTTTCAAAAATTTATCTAATGTTCTGGTCACCCCTAAATATTTAATGAAATTTATTTTCAAATTTTAAGTAATTCATCAACAGAAATCAAGCTTCCATTTTTAATATATAACCTATACAGTGAATTCCAGCATCAAACCATCTCGACACTTTCCGCTTTAATTGTATTTTTTTGTTTAAAGAAAGTCTCTTCTTAGAGAAAATCCAGTTTAGGCGGCAAATGTCCAACTTGATTAGCTTGTGTGGACTGCACAGGCTAATATGGGAGATACTTTACGCACATGTATTAAATCCGAGAGCGGCTCATATATTGTTTCCAGTAAGCACGGTTTTCCAATACCATGGCTCATATAACTATGCAGATTGCGTCAATATCCGGAATAAGGACCAAACATCCGCACGCTTCAAAACTACTGAACTGTGGTGCATGATTACATTCCGCAAAAAATTGACTGCAAACCAACTATCTCAGCAATTTAACTAATGCACATCATACGCACATTGTCATTAAATAGTATTATTATAACATCATCCAAATACCATGACATAAAATATTTAAAGTATACGAGTAGACGAGGCTCAAATGTGTTTCACTTAAGTCATCAAGAATTCCGATAGCGTCGCAAGACACGCGTAAGAAAAATCTCTATTTCATTGCCTGCTTTAGTCCACACCAACCAGTATGCGGACTGGACCAGATCCCAGAGGGGCGGCTGATCATGTCTTCATCAGCAAAGAAGGCGGAAACACCGTTATCGTTTTTGCAATTGCGTCAGTTGTGCGCAGGCGTACTGCTCAGTAGTATTCGGCATGCTGCACAAGAAATTAGATTTACAATTTGATGTGTTTTACTTCCTCTAGTCCGAAAAAAATTGTCAGAACGTTCGGCCACTTGTAACGTGTAACAATGACCCATGACTATATATATATATATATATATATGCACAAATGAACGATTTAAAAGTTTCGGTAAACTAAAATAACAATCCTGAACAAAAATATTAGTTTAATAAACGTGTTATTGAAGCAAGCTATATTTACTTTTAAAGATTTGTGCAACAAAATGCAAAACAAATTATAATAACCCACATGTATGTATCACACCGATAAGAACAATCCTGAACATTATGTGTTCATAAAAAAAGATATACAGACTTGGATAAAAGCGTTAAGAAAGTAATTGTCACAAATACAAAGTCAGGCCTACTCAATTCTAAGCAGGTAAAAACAATTACGTTAACAAGTAAAAAAACGGTTTATGAGACCATTACAAGAAAGACGCCCAAAATACAATTCCTAGTTACAAGCAACACTATTCAACGGTTTTGAACTAATTGTACACCATTGAGATCTTACACCGATCATCCAACAGTATAATAAGCAAACATAAAAACATTGTAAACCCGATCAATGCATGGCCATATAGGAATTTTGATCCGTATGAATTGTCAACGAATCGGAAACATCTAATCTATCAACACACATAGCACCATATATTCGAAGAGGAGACAGCTAAAAGTAGGTCAGCGACATTTGCAATCGATAGGATTGCATCCGTAGGAACCTTTTTATCGCCATAAAGTTCAACTCATAACGATAGTAAATACTAAGAAATACCGAGAGGAGTGGTGAATCTGTAAGATAGATTGGAGGGTGATACTTCAAGTCATTTCTTTAAATTGATAGTATACATTTAATATCCATAAGTAAAAAAACACTTCGTTTGGAATGAATAACTTCACTTTAAAGTCATGTTTGCGAGATTAAGCAGTTTGTATATCCCTAGCACAATATTTTGGTGTGAATGGGAAATATATCGAACACTAACAATCGTCCTTTACAGGCACACGTCTGTGGCAGGAATTGATTATATAGAATGCGGGTTTCTAAGATGGTCTTTTTCAAATGCACCTGCACATGTTTTCCTATTATAATTCGCAAACACGTCAAACCCGAGTGCCTACTGTTTAAGTATTTTTAACACACAACCGTCAAACCCGTGTGGGTGTCATTTAAGTAATTGGCAATGACCACCATCTGATAACCACTGGACTGTTTAAAGGAAAATAGCGCCCGGTATTTCTTGGAAATGATTGTCCGCCTACGCAGCATGTCAGCAGAACAAAAGCAAGCGCCTAAATGCATGCAAGCGTCTACATAACCATGATTTACACTAGATTTGATGCATAGGGAAACTACCTCCGGGACATGCACCTCTTCAACAATATACAACAATCTCAGATCAATACTTATGTGTGCTTAAATAAGAATAGGTCATCGCATCGCAAAGTTATTTTTCAACAAATCGCGCGCTGCGATTCAATACAACTACTTAGACATATTTCGAAGCAAATTCGAAAATTTGGAATCATTGCTTTATACACTGAGAACATTCAATATAAAAAATCACCCAACCCTACCAGGTAAGTATTTGCTAACAAAATTGCAATACGTGTCTTTATTCAAGTGCGGTATTCAACTACTTACTTACAAACAATAAATTATAAACCGAAAACACAAAGGGCCAATCATCAGAGATATATTCGCGAAGGAAATCACAAACAAATTCTCTCATTTTCGCTCTCGTGCTCTTGTGTTGTGTTTTAAACATTTCAAGTATATATAAACAACAAACAACGAGTCTGTAATATTTGTTTTGTAAAATTATGCATGGCCGACGTAAAAGCTATAAAGCTACAGCATTTTTTTACGTGAAAACATTGTTGTTTTGATGTTGGAAATCTAGATTAACAGGGTATTGTTACTGACTTAATTGACTAAGCGCAGACTAGTATTATTACAAATATTAGTTATGTCACCTATATTATACCACTCGTAAACATCTGAAACATCTTCCCATTCGAAAACTAGTATTTTTCGTCCAGGCATTTGAAAATATACCAGCATGGCGATCGAAGAAAACACAGAATCCAATTGGTTTTGTCGTATTGTAATGTCATGAAATGCAATTGTCCACACATTCTGGGGACAATCTCCGCCTAATTCATAAGAGACGCTAGCGTGTTGGAATCGAATTCAACCAATACATTTTTCTAGTGAGTGATATTTATAAGAAAAAAACATCGACAAGTGGTCAGGACATTATCCCTAGTTAGAGAGGCATGGGTTTGACGTAATGTCCATTTAGTAAGTATGTGGTGAACTTTATTTATGTGGTAAACTTATGCAATCGAGTTATTTTGAAAATTGTTTTGCCACCATCGATTTCAAACAAGCCAATCCACGAGCTATTGCAAAAGTAGATTTGTGCAACGTAGTATCCACTATCAATGGGAAAGCTTAAACTGAACATGAATCTCGTTTTTTTGGAAATTGGTATCCGGTTAACGCAGAGGTTGGTTCACGCGCTTCTCACCTGGGCGTCCCGGGTTAAATCCCCGCTCCCGGCGCATGTGAGCATGGTAGGTGATGAGCATACCGCACCAAAATGTAATATATTTATGTAAAACCTAAAAAGCTGTAAATTGTAGCTAATATTCAAAGTTCGTCGTCCCAACCTTATTTTACAGGGCTTCGAAACACACGCATTTGCTGCATTGATGCAACACAGTGACTTCCAAACTTAAATTTTTCAGTAATTGGATGATGCAAATTCCATGAGGTAAACATGCTGGAACGGAGCATATATAAGGAGGGCTCCAAACATTTCCCCTAACATCGAATAATCGAATAGCCATTCACACATTTTGTTATTTATACATGTGCAGGTACTAATGGTTTTCTTATTGCGTCGTAAATCTATGTGCATATGTT
This sequence comes from Dreissena rostriformis, assembly GCA_007657795.1. Lineage (NCBI taxonomy): Eukaryota > Metazoa > Mollusca > Bivalvia > Myida > Dreissenidae > Dreissena > Dreissena rostriformis. The sequence goes on along the minus strand of VMBQ01002059.1, from coordinate 111,389 downwards.
TTACCGTATCCTAGCAACCTGTCATATATCGAATTGATCATCTGTTTTGTGTCTTTGCTCATACTAGCCTAGTTATATAACCTTCTGATATAAGTATTCCTCAGTACACTTTATGTGCGCATAGGATTTCATCAAGACATTTGTAATTCATTCATATGTTAACAGTTCCAGCAGTAAAAAGAATGAACTATGTCTAGGACTTGATTGGCAATGTGTTTGTCCATTTAGAAAAGCATACTAAATTGTTAGATGCAAATGCTCTGTTAGACCTTTGGTACAATATAATTGATGTTTTCGGGCACTTAACTTACGGATGCTCTTATTATTTTACTAGCGTTTCCTTAATTGTATAGGAGAAAGAACTTTAGCGACTTTAATAGTTTCCTTAAAGCTTTTTCCTTGATACTCTAGAACTTTTTGTATTCTTCTCGTTAAATTTCGCATGCAATTCGTCAATTTCGAGATTCGCTGATCTCTCTTTTAGTTTATATCGTAAATAAACTGCACGATTTCTTTTTTTCTGTGAAAAAAAGACCATTTATCTTCTATATAGCCAGAGACAAGCTCTTCGCACTTAATCAATTGTTAATTTTGGAAGCATTTATTTTTATGAAAATTTACTCTGCATGAAATAACTGTTTTGCATTACTTGCGCTTATACATTATATCTTGGAATACCTAATGCAAAAGAAACGCATATGTCAATCGATTTGAATAGCTGGAAACAACAACATCATTTAGATACAACAACTTTGATGACGTCAGTTATTCGATCGAAATCGTACTCTCGCTAACTCTTAATGGATTAACGCTTAAGATGATTTCCAATAAACATAAGGTAATTCTCCGGAAATCGTTTAACTTCTTCTAATGAGTGATTTGCATGTCATGCATTAATTTGAAGATGAATTGATTTATCTTAAATAGTGAATAAACTGCATCATTATGTTGCTTCTGAAAAAATAAGAGAAGTTTATTTAGATGCATTCAGTCACGATTTCATGAACGTTAATGTATCGCAGTTTTTAGGTAGAATTTATTGCTTTTACTGTATTATTCTCAGCTGTATTTTTTTTTAAGAATTTCAAGTATATGTTTTACATAAAAATAATGTCTCTCTCCATCGACATGATGTAATATCACCATTGCAAAATCCGATAGATCGATAAAATGAACTGTTTACTAATTAAAAGAACGGGAAACAACAGCAGGAAACTAAGAAACGATTGTTATATTCATCAACATAATTTCCTAGCGCTGCAATGGGCTTTTGTCAATGTTAAAATCACGTCAATGCATTCATTTTCAATTTGAAGAGTTAAATTTAAACACTGTTGTATACATATTGTTTCATATTCGGGTGCATTATCTGGACAGTCGTAAACGTGTCCTCGTTTATCGTAAATAAATTATGCATTTACAAAATATGTGCTAATTATTTCAGAAACCTGTTTTACGTATTATATTTGATCAACGGTCGAAATTTGTACACAAGAAACCAAGCAATTGGAGAAAAACATCTTAGACTCACTGAAAAACTCACTGAACCTGTTTAACTTCATTTCTTAAGAGTGATCTTAATTCTGGGTAGGGACGGGGATTTATTGATATATTTTATCTGTTAAGATTTCCTTTTTTGAAGCGATCAATTTCTTCTATTGCATCCATGCATTGTCTTCGAGGAAATAAATGTTTTTTTCTTGTTACATTGGAATAAATCCTAATGAGGTTAAATCCCTAATTATAACATTTCAATTCGATAAAAAGAGATCAGACATTTTAACCCACTTTTAATATTAGCAGGAGACCTTCTAACCTTGTATGCACAACGCCGTTTGAATACTAACAAACAAACGTTCACCCTTCATTGATTAATTAATTTTCCAGATATACGATTTGATATCGTGAACTTTATAGTAGTGCCACTAGACGGTATTTACCATTTTCCGCCATCATATGTGACAAAAAAGCCGTCTGGAATAAAGTAACCAAGTATTATAATATAACGTGTTATTTGTTACAAGGAATAACGTGCTATCACAGAGTTTCTACTACTGACATGTGCATTACAAGTTTCTCGACTTTTATATCTAATTTGAAGTTTTGTCTTTGCATGAGTTATTCAATTTGTTATAAAATGCCAACATGTCCCTTCAAAATCATACATTGAAGCATACCTTAATGCGTTAGAAAAAAAATGTCGAACGATATTAACGTTAAAACATGCATGTCCTCATTTAAATTCAAACAATTCCCAATAAAAAGTGAAGCCAACTTTCGTCACTTACCCAAGTGTATTTATTTCTTGTATATTCTCGAACACCTGACTCGTTTCTTTATGCGGTTATCGTTATTCTAAATAACCTGGATTCATGTTTCTTTTGATACATATATCTTTTATTTATAGGGTCATCGTTATTATAAACTTGAATTCAAGTACAATCCTGAAGTCTGATAAAGACTACCTTAGAAACTGCACGCAATATCGTAGTTTGTGCAAATAATTAGGTATTACAAATATTCCCAGGCTGATAATATGTGCTCTATGAATACAACAGAATCGAGTTAAACTCTTTAATTGGAAGCCGACAAACAATGTTATGACTCTACGTAAACAATCGTAATGAATAGAATTGTCTGATTAAACCTTAACACCGTTTTATTTCTATTTTCTGTAAAAACAAAGAATCACTGCATTGTGTCATCATTTACTGTAGTGTCGCGTGCATGTATACGCACGCCAATATCGTCTGGTTAAGAAAACATCATCGGTATTCATCAAACAATTAAAATTGTCTTCGACAGCTACACGTGTATTCGGGTTTTACCTGTATAAATTGCAGCGATGAAAAAATTAATCACTCACTCTAACGTATTATATATGCTTTCCAACAGTCTTACCACGCTGTCAACGTTTTGATATATTACATAGCGATAATGCTGATATATTTATTAACATAAACTTCATAGCCATGATACTACCCTTTCGAAATTATTTATCTTTCCAAAAGTGGCGTTTTATTGCATATAAATACACTTTTTATTAAATTATGCATTTATTTGAGACTCGCTCTGGGAAAACGGGGAGTAATGTTGTGCGTAAAGGGTCGACACAGATTAGTCGGTGCAGTCCACATACGCTAATCAAGGACGACACTTTCCGCTTTAATAGAATGTTTCGTTTTAAGTCAGTGTCTTCTCAACGAAAATCCAGTCTAGGCGGAAAGTGTCGTCCCTGATAAGTCTGTGCAGACTGCACAGGTAAATCTTGGACGACACCAAATTCGCACACCTTTATCCCAGTTTTCGCATAGCGAGGCTCATTTATTTGTATCGTATGTTGAAGTCTATCTGTTACCAGGTGCTAGGCTCAGACACAGAGTTCCAGTTCGTCCACAATGCCTTCTCCAAGAGTACATTCAGACGTAGTGTCGTCCACATTAGAACATTTAAGCCTCATCCATTTGTAAGTACAATTGGCCTCAGTATAAACAACATAATTCAGGAACTTCAATAACACAGAAATCGTAAATCTCATTCATTGGTAAGTACTATTGGCATCAGTATAAACCACATAATTCTTGAACTTCAGCAATAGACAAAGCATCAATCTCCTGCATGTGTAAGTACCTACGGTCTCGGTATAAACAGCATAATTATGGAACGTCTGGAACACATCGGTATCAGTATATAGAATATAACAAAGATCTGAAATACAGAAATCTCATGCACGTGTAAGAAACATTGGTCTTAGTATGATTAAGGGCCTTTTGCAATTCATGAAATGCTACAAACTCAACTATTTGTACGAACCATTTGTTCCGGTATGAAGAACATTATACATTTCCTTCTGCAATAAAGAAAGCGAATAATTTAAACATTTGCAAGTACCATTTGTCTTGGTTTAAACAAGACACTCAAAAAACTCTGAAACCCAGGAAAGCTTCAATCTCTACCATTTGTAAATATAATTTGTCTCGGTATGAACAAAACAATTCAGGACCTTTTGCAATATACAAAAAGCTTCAATATGATGCATCTGTAAGTACTGATAGGTTGGATAGGTATGCACGACTATGAGCATGTTCGGATAAGCCTGAATATGTACTCCACACTTTATATGATAAGATTAAGTCTTTCTTCTGTACGCAATGTCGTTCGTTATGATAACCACTTTTTTACAATTAAATAAATTGTGCTTCGGATAAAACAAACCAATTTACAGTCATACCAATAAACCAGGCTTCTAAACACACATTGAATTGACTGAAAACGTACCTCGCAGTCTCTCTGGAAATAAGAGAAGCAATATACGGACTGACCGATCGTTCACCTTTATGCTTATGCTATGTCTTGACATGTTAGGTTAAGCGTATTCAATTTAATGTGATTGAGATTGGTAGATGCCTAAAATGGAAAGAACCATGTTGCTCATCACCGTTCATTGATCCTTTATATGTCTCACTTATAGCCATCACGAAAGTTGTTTGCATGTCTCCTTAGATACCTGCGTTTGACCTTATAAAACAAATGACGAAGAATATTAGAGGATTTTGAACCTAAGGCTATGAAGGTCCCTTTCTTTTTAAAATATACATGCATTTCCATGAACATTCTTTTAATTTTGAAATACATGTCAATACATTTGCAAAAACATGCGTGCATCATTTATCAGAACATTACTGCTTCTGACGTTCCCCTACATGCATGGTTTGAATGCCCTGAGTGATACGCTTGTCTCATACTTTACACGTGTCTATTCCCAGGTAAAACCTGTTTTGTACCTCGAATATCCTTCGAGAGCATCACATTGTCACAATATAGTAAAGTCGCCATAGCTTCCTTTTTTCACTTATTGTACTTCGCAGTTCATGTATTTGAATGTCATGATAAAAATGGCGTTCGGACACAAATTCTTGGTAAATTCAAACGATGATAAATTTCATATTTCTTAGTGATTCTTTTCAAATCGATGGATACAATTCAGATATCCCGTATTCAAATATAATCTCCCTTTTATGTGTTCTTGCTATCATTGAGACAAGAAAATGCTAGCACTCATCAGATACTACAAACGTTCAATCTTCATTGTGGAGTTGTTGATTCAAGGTTTGAAGTACGTAAATTCTTCCGCGAAATAATGACTTTTGCTGAGACGGTTCAGTTAATCTTTTAGCTTGCTAAAAGAGTGGTAGCAAAAATGGTTACAGCCCTAAACAGATGAGTGCCTTCCTCTTGTTCAACATTATTGCATTAAACGCCATTGCTCCTCGTAAAATGGATGTACCGACGCCATTTTGACACATTTACGTTCTGTAAATAGTTGATGTACAATTCCTCAACGTTTTGGTGGTGAATTTCCGTGTCAAACTTCCAAAATGTGAAGCAAACCAATAACGTAATAGGTTGTGCGTTTGATCGTTAATCTAAGATACTGACGACCATTTCTGAAGGGGGCGGTCGGTATAATATTAAAGGGAATTGTTCACACGTGAATTTACAATTTACAATTTCCCAAATTGTTCACAGAATAAAAAAATAAAAGAACACTGTAAATCGAGAAGCGAAATAAAATTTAATAATAAAGAGTGCTTTTATTATCTGCATTATATGTTATGAAAATCGTTTAAAGTTTATAGCTCAAATACAGTATAAATTATAATCGTAATGTATGGATCTGGATGGCCGAGCTATTAAGGTGATAGCTTTAAAATTTAAAGTTCAGTAGTTCTAGCCCAGTTGGGGAACCGTGTCTTAAATACTATCAGTGTATTATACAGATGGTCTTTAGTGGCGATGTTTATTGGTCTGTGAACAAGTCCCTTCAAGAAATTGCTCCAGCAATATAACATTTAAAGCTGTGTGTGTTTTCCTTAAGTTTCGAATTCCCCTGCGTAAATGCAATCATGTTGGTAGCAGTTGAATTGTGTCAAACTGATGTTGTCATACAATTGAAGCTGCAATTTTATGTTTTAATGTCAGGCTTTTACTATCTTGCTTTTTGATTCGGGCTTCAGTGTACTTCAGAAGCACCACCTACTTTTGGATGAGTTTTTTATAAGTGGTTATTACGAGATTTTAACCCGTGTCACTTCGGTAAGCAGATGGTATTCGCCATGCACTACAGAGGCAACTGTCTGATATGTTCGTCTATATATGAAGAGTTAAAACACCTTTGCAATGCAGGTAAAACATGATGCGTTCCAACATCAATGCATAGCTAATTGAACATATCAAAACAAGGTGCACCTGCATAAGAGATATCTGCAGCACGAGGCTCTTTTTATGGCAAGTAATCGATTACATGTATGTCAAAGCACATAAACACTCGACACGGCAGACAACAAGCTGGGGTAACAGCCTTGGAACTAGCGAAGAAACATATGCGGCGTGTAGGTCAACCTCATGTATGTATTGTGCTTATAACATATGATTGTATTGAGTAGCGAATGTTGTGGAGTAAAAAATGCAGTTCAACTCTATGCAGTTCACCAGTTTAGCTCAGTGGTTGGTGCACGCGTTTCTCACCTAGGCGACCCTGGTTTAATGCCCGCTACCGGCGCATGTGACCTTGGTGCTGGTCACCATACCGGACTGGGTGGATTTCCTCCGGGTACTTCTGTTTCTCGCCACAGCACACGACCACGCTAAAAGTTTTTTTTTTAATATAAATTCATTGCTGGACATTTTCAGCTTAAATTCAAAATTCGACCAACTTTTATGAGTATTTTAGGTAGATGTGCTTGAACATGTTCCAAGTCGTCATATAAAGCAGCTTCAGGCGGGTGAAGCTCTAATAAACTTCGAAATACACAAACAAACGCACGAAAGCCCCCCCCCCCTTAAAAAAACACATGCTTTTTCTTGTTTAAATTTTTGCTAAGCGACTGCATTTATGACGTAGTTAAGCTTTCCGTTTATTCCGCAGAAAAACCGCGGACAGTCTGGCGGCATACCCGGTCTTGGTCTCAACGTGGAGACGGCATGGGAGATGGGATTCACCGGAAAAGGCGTCACTACCGCTATTATGGACGACGGTACGTACACGTACACGGAAACAGTAAATTGCATAAGGGCTAGGAGGCGGGAGGGCATTTCCTTCAGACTGAAGGATCTTTCTTTCTTGTCGATGTTGTGTTTGTCATATTCAAACGGTTTTCTTCAAACATAATCTTAAATTCAGTCATATTGAAGAGAAATCAATTAAAAAAGCATTTTAAGTATTTAAGTCATATTGAAATAATAACATGAGTTCATATCGAAAACTGGACGAAACATAAAGCAAGTCATAATAAGGTGCAAAACAGTTTGTGAGGGCATATCCAAACAACGTTTAAGAAAATATATTTTTTTGGGCAGGGAAAATCCAAACGACATCTTATAAATGTGAATGTTTAATTAATTTTCTTTCTGTAAAACAAGGTTTTATTCTTCAAATATTTTAAACTAAGATGCATCTCATTGTTTACTCATTCCACATTCAAATCATATAATCACCTAAAATGAGCCCGATGGAAGCAAGCAAAAAGAAATTTTTACATATGAAGCGATGATTTTGAAAACACCATGAAACTTATTGTAACCAGTAATAGGTCTCAAAAGAGTATTACACATTATTTTAAACTTAATCTATACGTGTATAGTTATTTGGAATATTATTATGAAGACTATTTTAATAGATGCTATTACACTTCACGGACATTCATAAAGCCCATTTTTGCAAGAACGCGGCTACTATAATGGCCTTATATAATTGCAAGAAAGGTTAATGTACAGATGCTTTATGTTCCAAATTCATGTTTGTCACGATTATGAACTTTTTCTATTTGGAATTTACGAGATGTGCTTTGAGATACATCATATCCGAATAAATCAAATGTCAACACCATTTAAACGTGAGCAGATCTATAGGCAAAACACTTTATAAGGTCAACGTGTATGTAGTCGAACATTGCAAATTTAAAAACGATTTAAAGAGGTTATAAAAATCTGCGCTGCTTATATAAGGTACTTTTTCACTTGTAAGAATCGTCATTAAATGTTGTTAATTGATATATGTACGCATCGGAACTAAAGAACTCCATTATGAAACAAGAATAGAAGTTAAGAAAGAAAAAGAAGAAACACGTTTACTACACCTGAGCTCGATCCAATCATCTTTAGATTAAAAAGCCATCGCTTAAACACTCGACCATCCGTGCTGTTTAATTATATGTTGCATTTTATACTTTATAAAAGCAATCCACGCACTGTCATAAAATATAATGCATTCAATTGACGATACATTTGAAATGACTTAAGAATGCATGATCGTTCCAGACATATTTTTTTCAAAATACTCAGATATTTCTCATGTTCTGTATGATGAATGCAAGGTCTTTATTTGTAAGGAATATTAAACCAATCTAGATCACCTTGAAATATGTTTAGATAAACATATTTTTTCAATACTATATATTTTGTTTCAAAACGCCATTTTCGGAGCGCTTGAAACGGTAGTGGTATAGCAAAATGTATGTAAAATACATAAATACTAGCCTTTCACTGAATATTTGAACAATCATATAGCTCGTTATATCATATTGAACAAATAGAAAAACAGACAGGGAGTGCAGAAATGCTATTAAGGCGTATTATGAGTTTACAAATATTTGTAGGTCTTGATTAGACTCCGTGAACTTCTTTAGCCGGAATGTGTTTAAATCAGACACCAACAAGTCCTTTCAAATAAGCCGTTTGTTCTGAGCGACCTTGCAGTAGACACGTTCAATTATTTCTCTTCAATTCGCCAAATTGCATTACCGTAATTTATCCGTTTCAAAGACGTCAATTCGTGTATATCCGACAAGAAAATTGTGTATGTAACATTCAGATTGGCACAAAACGGTCTGGATCGCCGATCAGAACTAATGTGAATACGTATAGCCTTTCAAATACGGTGACATTGTTCCAGTGTTTTTGTTCTTTCGAGTCTTGAGATAAATTCGTCAAGCACGATACATCGACATCTCCGGAATCCTCCACAAGATAGATATGTTTATGTTTTAAATTGTCTGCTGATCCCTCGTGGTAAATTCGTATTTGCGTGTCACAGTTAAAAAAATTAAAACCAGTTGACCGTGTCTATTTTGGCAATGATGTTATTTGTCACTTTTCGATTTCAGATACTTATCGGTGATGGCAAACAGTATGAGATAAAATAGTGTGCCATATTTTAATGAAAGTGAAAATGGTTTTGGCACAGTGTTGACATAGACTAGTGAGCGTTAAAGTAGTGGAAGACTTATCGTGGCGTATAACATTTGCTCTAGCAATTATTGACAACGGTAACAGGTGTGCCTTAGTTAAATGGGTGTCATGAAAATTAACGGATGAGGCCATTTGATACTTGTATTTTAGGCAGAATAGTAAATTGTTTCGTTAAGTTATAGTGCATATGACCCAGCCGAATTAAGTTTAAGTGAATTAAGACTTACTAGTGTCTACGATAGCGTATGGCTCTGTTAGCTGTGACGTGTGTTAGTATAGAATGTAGCAAAACTGATCGCAAACTTAATGGCTATTTAAGCAGTTTAGCACAAATGATCGAAAATGCAACCTAAAATGCCAAAACAAAGATAAAGATCGATCGGATTAGTGAAAAGAAACAACATATACACGCCTTATCCAGAAAGTAAGCATGAAGAATATATTGCAACGAAAAAAACAAAAGGGTGTGAAACATAATTGCAGATTTCACGGTATTTAAATATCGTTGAGGTACAATAAGTTTAAAATTTATTTCCGTCTCAATCTAGTTGAATTATATTTGCACTAAGATCGTATAAAAACAGTTTGATGTTGCAAACTTCATTAAAATAGTATATGCACATAACTCCGCAAGGGAGGAATTCACAAAATAAAACAATATGTCAATGCATTAATTAAAAAAAACAGGTATGTATTAACTTGAACATAAACACGTAATAATATTGGACAAGAAACGATTTGTATAAGCGTAATACTTTTAAAAAAATCTCAGTGTTTTGCATTTTGTTAATAGGTGAGAAATGTACAACGATTGTCTATTTAGCCCGTGTGGTGAAGTAGCTTGCGTCGTTCGTAAGCCTTTGGCGGAGTCTAAATTAGGTTGTGTCTTTTTTTGCTTGAGTATGTTACCTTTCCTGAATACCATTGGACCTTTACGACTTCTATGACTTCTTTAGTCCACCAGAAGGTGTTTAAACCAGATGGCAACAAGTCCTGAATATCCTAGAAACCTGACGGCTTCGTGCGCTTCTTTAGCCAGAAGGTGTTCAAACCAGATGCATTATGGACAAAACTGCAACACTTTCTGAAAGACTTGAACATTGAAATAAAATTAAGCAAAGAAATGGCCTTTCTTGGTTTTATCGACAAAACGGTTTACAATCATGTTCTGAATGTTATACTATTTTTAATGAATACATTTATATTAAACATGAAAATTTAAAAATGCATCCGAAATTTCAACATTTTCTAAATTATCGTAAGAAAAGAATACAGACAGAAGCTGAAATTTCCCTTATTAAAAACAAAAACGAAACAAATAATAAAAAATGGATCCACTTCATACAATTTTTTCAACCAACAGAACTTAGAATATTCTTTTTAAGTACATATTAAAAGTTATATAGGTGCCCATGCTCTCAACAATTGGAGCTTGTTTATGTTTAAAACGTCAACCACCAAGTACTAACAATTACAGAATGAATAACTTCATTACTATGTATTGAACTTGTTATTTTTTAAATGATTTACATTTGATTTTCTTGAACCATTTAAACATAATCTGTATGGTGTGTATGCGTGCGTGCGTGTGTGTAGGTGTGTGTGCGTGTGTGTTTTTGTGTGTGGCAGCGAGTGTGAATCCACCTGATTGCATGCATATTGTTTGCCTCTCATATAACATGATTTATTCTGACAATATATGTTGCATGTGTGTGAACTATTATGAATGATTGCACTATATATTGATTGTTTCACACTTATGCAAACATCTCAAAACAATTCTAAATGAGTGTGCCATATATGTTATATGTGAAAATGTAACTGATGTTTATGTAAATGTCAATATGGTAAAATAAATATATAAAAAAATCGTGAATATCCTAGGAACCTTACGGCTTCGTGCGCTTCTTTAGCCAGAAGGTGTTTAAACCAGATGCAAACAAGTCCAGAATATCTTTGAACTGTACTACTTCGTTATCTTTTTTTTATCCAGAAGGTGTTTAAACCAGATGCAAACAAGTCCAGAATATCATTTGAACCGTACTACTTCGTTATCTGTTTTTGCCAGATTGTGTTTAAACCAGATGCCAACAAGTCCAGAATATCATTTGAACCGTACTAATTCGTTATCTGTGTTTATCCAGAATGTGTTTAAACCAGATGCCAACAAGTCCTTTCAAAAAAGCCGTTTGCTCTGAGCGACCTAGCAGGAGACGCGTTCAATTATCTCTCTTCAACTAACCAAATTGCATTACCTCCCGATTTTGATCCGTTTCAAAAACGTCAATTAGTTGTGTGAATCCGAAAAGAAAACTGTCTTTTCATATAATATTATGTGACATTTTTGGATTGGCACAAAACGGTTTGGATCACCGATCAGAATTTACATGAATATTTATCGCATTTCATTTAAGGTCCAGTTTCTTTGTCTTTCGAGGCTTGAGGTAAATCCGTCAATCGCGATACATCTACTGTCTCCGGAAAAATCCTCCGTAAGATAGATATATTTATGTACAAAATCTTCTGCTGATCCAGATTGGTTAATTCGTATTTTAGTGTTAATTTTTTTTGAACCAGCTGACCGTGTCTATTTTGGAATTAATTAAATGTGTTGCTTTATCAATTTTCGATATCCGATACTAATCGGTGATTTCATAATTTATGATACTAATATTGTGCATTATTTCACTGAAAGCGCGAGTGGTTTCGGCACAGTGTTGACATAGACTAGTAAGCGTGAAACTAGTGGATGGTTTAGCGTTGCGTATAACCTTGCATGATAATTTGTTGACCACAATAACAGTTGTGCAGAAGTTGAAGGGTGAAATGACGGTTAACGGATGAGCACATTTAATCATTCTATTTTATGCTGAATAGTTAATATTTGCGATAAGCCATTCCGAATATGACCCATTTATTGAACAGACGACATACTAGTAACATTTTGCTTGAATAATGACGTCATTACACGACGTCATTTCACAGTCAAACAGCGAAAATGATCGATAATCTTCACTGTTTGAAACAGTGAAATATAATTTTTAAATCATAGGTATTTCCCTAAAAACTACAGAAAAGCATTAAATAAATGGCATCTTTCTACACAAATTGATTATTTAAAAATATAAATATTTATTCGGTTTTGTGCTTAAAACATTTCATTACCACACCCACAATTTAAATATTGACTATTTTATCATGTGTATATGTAAGTTATTTCTCCCTTTTGTCGTATTGTGTGTCAATATTGAGAGCAATTTCAAAATTATATCCGCAATCAACATATTTTTACATCCTTAATTGTTTGACATTTGATTATTTTATTGTGACACATGTCATTTGCTCGGATTATTGTGACATAGGTCATTTGATTTGATTGTTGTGACGAATAGGATGATATAATGAGAGTGTTAGGATGACAAAGGACATTTGATTTGATTGTTGTTGCGATTTAATAGACATGATTTTATTGTTGTGACGATGAAGTTGATACAACATTAGTGTTGTGATAATTTAGCCCTTTTTATTTGATTCAGATAATTGGATTTGTTTGATTAACAAAGGTTAATGGAACTATTTGTGTCGCTTAGGTTATTGGCTATGATCGATCTGAGATGGTTACTTCAAAAGGATGGTATTGTCCATTGAATTTTATAATAACGTGTGTCATGTTTAAAGGACTTTTCTGTTATTTCAAGACTTATTGAATTCTTCCGTTTCGTAATGGCTTCTTGGCGCCGAATGGTTCTTATTATAATTGTGATCGGAATTAATACGAATAGATGCGTGCAGATGAATATTTTGGTGAGTAAATTGCACTGAATTAGTCTCCTCTTGTGCTCACTCCTATTTCCATTGTGATTTACAGAAAAAAAAACTTATCGGGATAAAATACGATATTTTATTTCCGTTCGCCGATAGAGTAGGAAAATCGATTAATAGTTATTAAGTGCATATAAATTGAGTACATCCTTGTTCCATACGCTTATAGTTGCACCGATCAAGAACGCGGTTTGTTTATAGTTACTATTCCAATATTGATTCAGGAGTACATTAATAATTTATGTGTCTGATAGACAGGTATGAAAGGCATTTGCCCTTGGCAAGTTATTTTCGTTCTATTTAATAGCTATATCTGCTCTGCTTTATTTTTTAATTGTGTGGCCTGAAAAGACGACACATATGAGTAATCGCGGCGGCGGCATCTCGTGTTTAGAATAACGTGGTTCGAATTTCACACGTAAAAATGTACTCAAAGTGTCTGTACACTTTTTATGTGGCAAATTATTTTATACTACTGCAAGGTGTGGTTTTTGAAACTGATGGATCGACCATAGAAAGCAAGTATTTATTATGTATTTACCAATAGTCGTACACCACACCTGAATAAGAGGAATTGAACTTTCATGGAAAGTTCATTGACATTCTGGCAAAATAACACGCTGTTAACTAATAAAGTAAATCATTAAATTTACTCGTACATGCAGAGCAGGCATTTGTAAAATAAAATCATTTAAATAAGTTCCCTTAAACTATATCACTCTTTCAGTAAAAATGAATTGCACCAAGTAACTGATCTTATAACGCATGCATTTGTATAACCCTAATGGACAGCACGACATTAATATAAGATGGTTGAAGAGGGTTAATGGCACGTAAAGGTATGGTGCATATACTTAAAATAGCTTCAGACACGCCGTTGAACGATCAGTTTCTAGAATGGTTCGGTTCCTAAAGGAGCGGGTTATGATGGCAATGACAAGGAGGCGGCCCCCATGGTATCGTTTTTGCAATTACTCCAGTTGCCCACATGTCGTACACCGTAAACTGCCAAGTAAATGAGATTTACATGAGAAATACATTTACGTAAGGTATACGCTAACAGCGTGTATGCGTTATTTACAAAGAATTGTTCACGATTGTTTATGTGACAATTTTCCCACTCTTTGTCACAGATTCAAAAAGAATAAATGAACACTGTATATCAGCAAGCGATATAACACTCGTCATGTAGACTCATTCTGAAAATATATTTTCGTTTAAAAGTAATCATTACTAAAAATTGATACAATTATAAGGAATTTCAGGCGCGAAACGATTGACGAATTTGGAGAGTTTCTGTTGTTTTCGTTTTATTTTTCACAACACGTAGGTTGCTTATATAAAGTATGCAATAAATGACGCTAAATGACCTCATGGATGACCAAGTGGTAAAGATCAGTGATTTTTTCTTTCTGCAATGCTTTTCTTGTTTATATTGGATATCTTAAGTTCCAATTTTTACATTTATCAATTTTAAGAACTTAATGACAAAGTTCAAAAAATGCCAAAATTTGTGAACAAGGCCCTTTTACGACAACTCAAGTAAGACTTCTTGAGGAAAACAAGAGTACATGGTGGTCATGTATATACGGAGTCAACTGCAACAATTTATCGAAGGAAAAGTAATATATTAGTGGTAAGCAACATACTATAAAAAATAAATGTTTATGAAACCAACAGATGTATACATGTAAACGACTATATATACTTTACCACATTGATCCCAATACAATGCCACTGTATAAATACAAAAATCACATTATTTCAAATGGCAAATAAGAGAAGGTCACCAGGAAACAATATGAACTCATCATCGGAACAGATGAGTGAAACACAGCGGCGAGAAATGTCATTTGCTAATACCACGAAAAACCGTTTTTAAACTTTCCTGGTGAAACGCAACGACAGAAAGATCCAGTGTCACATGCGCGAACGCGTTATTAAAAGCTTTTTTATGATATGTAAGTCGTTGACCGAAATACTATCTTAACCTGGTTACTTAGCGGACATAAATAGGCATGTTAATGTTAGGGAATATGTATTCGTGGTTATTATCAGACAACACGGCAACACGTTTAAATACTAAAGTTGTTGTCTTAAATATCAGTTGGGATTAACAGACAACACGGCAACACGTTTGAACACTGAAGTTGTTGTCTTTAATACCAGTTGGTCATTATTATCATCGGATAAACGCAAGGGTCTCAATACCAGTCAAAAGCGCCCGTTTTATGTTGCCATCGATTACAGTTGCGCCTACGCGTCACTAGAACGGCTTCAGCTGAATTGCCGCAGGCGTTTTAAAGATGATGAATCTGCATTATAAAAGCCGCATTACGCAAATAAACGCATACTTATCGACAAATAGACATTAAAATAATCGCAAAACTGAAAACAAAATTGCACGCTGGCGCCGCTAATTAATTACGTACAAATATACGCCAAAACACGTGACTTTTATATTTACATACATGTACACACACGCAGCCTTTTGACAGAGGCAGGCGCGCTTACTTTCCGAAGATGTAGCTGACAATGGCATTATTCCTAGGAAACGCATACGTAATGGAATGGCATTCAAAAATCCCGAAATATTCCAATAAGCTATATTAATTAAACGTCAACATTTGGCAAGAATATTAGTCATTATTAGACAGACATGCTTTTGACACAGTGTCTAATATATACCAATACATATTTTATTTAAAATGGTGCATTCGTTTTGCTTAAGTCATGTATGTAATATAGAGATGTTTAATTCGCTTTAGAAATACATGACATTTTTTAGATAGTCAATGGGAATTCCATGAGAACGCATTCACGTTTGCTTGCACATGAAAGGATGGGAGTAAAAACGGCTTTAAGTCAAAACTGCTCACAGTTTAAATGGCCTAACACTGTTAAAAACGGTCCCTTTTGTTGTTGTTTTTTTTTCATAAAAACTAACAAAACCTGAACACAACTCACCCTTTGATACGCGCAAATAAACTGTTTGCGATACAACTGCCCTGATATATTTTGTTCCCAAAGATTCTAATAAAGACGCAAATTGTGCAATAAAACTACTGGAAGGAAAAGAAATAAATCGAATCGTCTGTTGCGCAGTCCGATTTTCATTGGGATTTACAGAAATAAAACTTATCGGAATAATATGCGTTTTATTTCCGTTAACCGGACTAGTAAAATCGATTAATGGTTTATTGAATGCATTCAAATCGATTACGCGTTCGTTATATATGCATCAACGCCGTTTTGTCAATAGATGGTATTTCTTTATTGAGACGTTAACAATTAATGTTTCTAATATACAGGTTTAGGACGAATTTACCATCAGCTAATCGTTTTATGTATTTTTTATATTCTAAAAATAGTCTTATTTTGGGACCAGGACAAATCGCTGTTGTCCATCAGTTTTAAGTCAAGGCTGCTTTTGAAGGCAATTGTTGTGTCGCCTAAAATGAGTTTTCACGGCGGATTCGCTTAGAAATTCAATTCAATCCCGTACCAAAGAACACTTTGAAATGCAATAATCAACAACGGGTTTTGCATGGATTAAAACCTTTTAATGTTCGTGTCCTCTGGTAAGATGTTTAGCAGACCTCTGTGTGAGAACGGTTTGGTCTGAGGAACGATTGGTTCCACCGAAAAAGTCGGTCGTTCAAAATAAGTGTATGTGCCTGTACATATAAAACCACTGTAAGTGTACACATTCCAACTGTATTTATTTCCAAAGACTTGTACACAGTGGAAAGTGTATAAACAACATTACAAAAAGTATGCATGTAGTTTAGTGTATTTTGTTCTGAATGTTTAATACGATTCAAAATCTGGGTTACGTTTTAGAAATTGTCTCGCATATATTGTGTTTAATTGGTCTTTCTGATGTTGTGAAGTAGGTATCAGTTTAGGAACAGAAACCCGTGTTACAACAAGCCCGTGTTACAACAAGCCCGTGTTACAACAAGCCCATGTCGCCAAATCATATTCCTCATATAATCTAACGATTTATATCTTAGAGCCTCGCTCTGGGAAAGCTGAGCTAAATGCATGTGCGTAAAGTGTCGTCCCAGATTAGCCAGTGCAGTCCGCAAAGGCGAATCAGGGACGACACTTTCCGCTGTTATGGATAGTTTCGTTCGAAGAAAGTCTCATTATAGCGAAAATCGAGTATACGCTGAACGTGTCGTTCCTGATTAACGTGTGCGGATTGCACAGGCTAATCTGGGACGACAGTTTACGCACATGCATTAAGCACAGTTTTCCCAGTGCGATGCTCATATTAATATGCGGGTTTTGGGGCAATATCCGCATAAAGGCCAAACATAACGCTTCAAAACTTACTTAACAGTAGTGCATGGAAACATTGATCAAGCCTTTTACTGCAAATGCAGTTTCTCCGTGATTTCATGAAAGCACATCATGCACACAATGCCATGACATAGAATTCCTAAAACATCAACTAAATTCCGAGACATCAAATATTTAAATCATACGTAGGACGAGGCTCAAACTTATTCAACTTAAGACATCAAGTATTCCGATAACGTCGCAAGACACGGTTCAGATCCAAGATGAGCGGCTTCTCATGTCTTCATTGCCAAGAAAGTGGAAACAACGGTATCGTATTTGCAATTACCCTAGTTGTGCGCAGGCGTAATGGTCAGTAGCATGCGGTATGCTGACACGAAATGAGATTTACAATTTGAAGTATTTTACTTCCTCCATTCTGATTTCTTTGTCAGAACTTTCGGTCACTTGTTATGTTTAACAGTGACGGATGACCGTGACTACTGTATATGAAATCAGTTTTGTCATTTTACTATATGGGATAATATATTTGCACACATAAACGTATCAAAAGTAGTTATATACAATTATCTACAAAAGTTAGAAACGGTATATTTTACCATAACAAGAGAGACGCCTAAAATAAAATTCCAACGTCTAAGCAACACTTAACGCCATTAACGAAATAATTGTATATTATTGAGCCGTTACACTAATCCCCCAGCAATATAATAAGCAAACATGAAAACATCGAAAAACCAATCAATGTATGGCCACATAGGAAGTTTGATCCAAATAAATTGTCAACGAATCGGAAATAAACTTGCATCATTAATTTTAGGAGACAGATACAATTAGGTCAGGAATATCAGTCATTAATAGGCTTGCATCCGTCGGAACCTATTTAATGACTAGAGTTCAACTCCTGATTTAGCAAATATTAAGAAATTCCAAGAGTAGTGTTTACCTCTTTAGATTGGTTAGAGGCTGATAGATCACGTGTAATAGAAAATCTGCCTTTGTTTGCGATTATTGTTAATTGATAGTATCAAATTAATATCCGTAAGTAACAAACATGGAATTAATATCTCCAATTCTAAATCATGTTTGCGAGATGAAGGTGGTTGTAAAGTCATAGCACAATCTTTTGGTCTGCATGTGCAATATATCGCACCCTTACAATCGTCCTTTCCGCGTATATGTCTTTGGCACGAATTATTTGTATACAACTGGATGTCTAAGATTGTCTTTTCAAACGCTGCTGAACATGTTTTCATATGACTATTCGCAAACACGTCATAACCGTGCGCCTATTGTTTGAGTAATTATTAAAGCAAACACGTCAGGACATTATGGTAGTTGTTTGAGTAATTGGTAATGATGACCATCTGATAACCACTGGACTGTTTAGAGGACAATAGCGCCCGGTAGTTGTTGGTTTTGATAATGCGCCCACGCATCATGCTAGCAGAACAAATGCATGCAAGCGTCCGTCTAAATAACCCTGAACAATGGATTAAAGACACGAAAACAGCTCGGGGCATGCATTTCGTTCACAGTAAACAATATCAGATCAATACCTATATGTGTTACAGGCTAATCAGGGACGACACTTTCCGCCTTAACTGGATTTTCGTTTAGAAGAGAGTACCTTGAAAATAAAAATTATATTACAGCGGAAAGTGTCGTCCCTTATTTACAGGCTAACCTGGATCGACACTGTACACACATGAATTAAGCCCCGTTTTCTCAGAGCGAGGTTCATATGTAAATAACAAACCACGTTTCTGAGATTTTTTTCTATAATTCTGCATGACCGAGGTAAACGCTATAAAAGCTACAGCAAATGTTAACAGTTTTGTCTTCATGTTGGACAGCTTAGGTAACAAGGTGCAGAATATTGTTATTATAAATATTACTTACGTCAAGTATATTCCACCACTCGTATACACCTGAAATTTATTTACATTCTCAAAATTAGTTTTTTCGTCCAGGCATCAGAAAACTTACCAGTCAGGCGATTGAAGCCTTACAAAGAATCTAATTGGTTTTGTCGTATTGCAATGTGTTCTTATTCAATTTTCCAGGAATTCTGCTGACAATCTCCCCATAATGCATATGTGACGCTAACACGCTGGAATCGCATCTAACCAATTCATTTAATCCAATAAGAGATATTGATTAAACATCGACATTTGGTCAGGACGTAAGCCCTATTTAGAGAGACATGCGTTTGACGCACTGTTCATTGAATATGTATGTGGTAAACTTATGCCGTCTGGTAATTTCTAATGGTTTTGCGACTATCGATTACAAAAAAAGACAATCGACGAGATATTGCAAAAAGTAAATTTGTGAAAAGTAGTAACCAGTTAAAATGTGATAATTTTACCTAAAAATGAATTGCGCTTGCCTTGAAATGGGCTACCCGGTCAACGCAGTGGTTGGTACACGCACTTCTCACCTTTTTGATCCGGGTTCAATCCCCGCTCCCGGCGCATGTGAGCACGGTTGGTGATCACCATAACAGACAGGTGGGGTTTCCAGTACTCTGGTTTGTCCCCACGGCAAAATACCATACTTACATTAAATAAATTTCAGTACAAAGCAAAAAGCTGCAAATTGCAGCTATAATAAAACATTCATCCCGACTGTCTTGAAGGACTTCAAAACACACGCTTACCTCGAGTTCTGCATGGATGCAAAACAGTTACCTCCAACCTTTAATGATTAAATGCTTTGATGATGCAGTCTTATAAGGTCAATATGCTGAAACGGAGTATAAAACATTTAGTTACTTAATAAATGTACATAACTAATGGTAACCTTATTGCGGCATAAACATTTGTGCATATGTTTGACGGTATCCTAGCAACCTGGGCAATTGCTTTTATGACGAGATATAAAAACACTGATGTAGATGTTCCTGTCAAATATCGAATTTATCATATATTTTGTGACTTTGCTCCTACTAAGCTCGTTCCATAACATTATTGTATAATTATTCCTCAATACATAAACTGTGCGCATAGGATTTTATCTGTTTATGCTTTTGGTAAAATACATCATATTATAAATACCTATACGCAGTGAGATGGAGCATACCATGCAAATAATGTCTATAGATGATATAAATATAAATAAAAACAAGAAAAACATACAAAAACGATCGTAGGTAATGTGAAGAAATTTGAAACATTTAGGAAGCAACAGGGGATTCAATGATATGTTTTCGCTATAACATTGCAAAATAGATCAATTTCGACACAGTTGTTCAAGGTATTTGCAATTCATACACAAGTTTAGCAGTTCTAGCAGTTAACAGAATAAACTTTGTGTAGAAATAAATTGGTAATGGTTTTGTCCATTTAGAAAAGCATACTTAAATGGTCGATGCCAATGATCTGTTAGACCATTGGTACAACGTCATTGGTGTTTTTTTTTAAAACTTCACCATTACTGACTGTGTTATTATTTTACTATACTATACTGTACTGCGCGACTTTATTAGTTTTTTTAATAGCTTTTTTCCTTTTCAATGTAAATTTCGCATGCCATGCGTCAATATGAAGACGCTCTGATATGTCTTTAAATCGGAAATAAACTGCACGACTTCTTGACTCTGAGAACAATACGATAACTTATCTTCAATTAAGCCAAAGACAAGTTCGTCAATCTTAATAAATTGTGATCTTTGGAAGTATTTTTTATTTATAAGAGCTAGCTTTATGGGAGGTCTCGGCATTCAAGTTTATAATTTGCGTTAATACTTTACATCTTTGACTATCTTAATTCGAAAAACAAAGAAACACATATGTCAATCGATGTGATGAGCTGGAAACAACAGCATTTACATATTAAACTTTAGTGTCGTCAATTATTCGATCGAAATCGTACTCTGGCTCCCTCTTAATTGATTAAACATCAACGCTTTAGACGATTTCCAATAAATATTACGTTATCCTCTTGAGATAGTTTTACTTCTTCTGATGTATGTTTGCACGTCATGCCTCAATTTGAAGATGCATTCTTCTGACGTATGTTTGCACGTCATGCCTCAATTTCAAGATGCATTGATTTCTCTTAAATCGTGAATAAGCTGCACGATATCTTGCTTCTGAGAAAATACGATTATTTAATGTATATGCACCTAGTCACATTTTCATTTAAGTTCATATATCGCAGTTTTGAGGCAGAATATATTGCTTTTACTGTATTATACTCAGCTGTATTTTTTTTAAGGATTTCAAGTTTATTTTTATATTAAAATAAGTTAATATCTCCATTGTAAAATTCGACAGATCGAGAAAAGGAACAGTTCACTAATTAAAAGATCGGGAAACAACAACAGGAAATTAAGAAACGAGTGTAATATTCATAAAAAAATTACTACCGCTGCAATTGTCTTTTGTCAATGTTTAAATCACGTCAATTCATTCATTTTCAATTTGAAGAGTACAATTTTAACGCAGTTGTTTACATAATGTTTCATATACGGATTCAATATTTGGACAGTCATACACGTGATCTCGTTTATCGTAACTTAATTATGCATAAAAAATATGTGCTAATTATTTCAGAAACCTGTTTTAAGTATCACATTTGGTTAACGGTCGAAATTCGTACTCTTAAACCAAGCTATTAGAGAAACATATCGTACAGGCATTGACTAACTCACTAAACCTGTTTAACTTCATTTAATACACTTAAACGTGATCTTAGTCCTTGGTCAGGACGGGGATTTATTGTTATATTTTATCTTTTATTATTTTATTATTTCCTTTTTGAAGCAAGCGATTTCTTTCATTGCATCAATACATTGTCTTCCAGGAAATAAATGTTTTTTCCTGTAACGTGGATATTCAATACTCATATTGAGGTAAAATCCCTCCTCGTTTTAACATTTCAATTCGTTAAAAAAGAGATCAGACATTGTAACCCACTTTTAATAAAAGCAAAAAACGTTCTCACTGTGTATGCACAACACCGTTGAATACTCGGTAATTAATTTAACAGAGCTACAATTTGATACCGTGAACTTTTAAGAAGTGTCACCAGACGGTATTTAATATTTGCCACCATCATTTGTGACAAAAAAGATGTTTGAAATGAATTCCCCAAGCATTATACTAGAAATGTTTTATTTGTTACAAGGAATAAAGTGTTCCCACCGAGTTTCTACTACTGACATGTGAATCACGAGTATCTCGACTATTATCGTTTATATATTTGTGTTGCAGTAATTGTCTTTGCATGAGTTATTCAATTGGTTATATGCCAATGTGTCCCTTTAAAAGCATACATTGAAGCATACTTGCGGTAGAAAAAATGCCGAACGATATTAACGTTAACAAATGCTTGTCCTCATTTTAATACAAATCATTCCCAATAAAAAGTGAAGTAAATTTTCGTCACTTTACCAAGTGTATTTATTCCTTGTATATTCTCGAACACCTGCCTCTTTTATGTATGTGGTCATCGTTATTCTAAACATGGTTTATTTTTCTTTTGATATTGATATCCCCCAGAGATAATTGCAGTGTGCTTGAATCTAGTTAGAAACTTGGTAAAATTCTGAAGTATGATAAAGACTACATTGGAAACTGCTCGCAATATCGTAGTTTGTGCTAATAATTAGTTATTAAAAATATCCATTGGCTGATTATATGTGTTCTATTAATACAACGGAATCGACTGAAACTCTTTAATTTGAAGCCGACAAACACTGTTATGACGCCACGTACAAAATTGTAATGAATAGAATTGTCTGATTAAAACTTGACACCGTTTTATTTTTATTTTCTGTAGAAACAAACAATCACTGCATTGTGTCATCTTTTACTGTTGTGTCGCGTGCATGTATACGCACGCCAAATTTGTCTGGTTAAGAATACATCATCAGTATTCATTAAACAATGAACAGTTTCTTCGACAGCTACAAGTGCATTCGGGTTTTACCTGAATAAATTGCAGTGATGAAAAAATTAATCACTCACTCTTACGTATTATATATGCGTTCCGACAGTCTTACAACGCTGTCAACGTTTTGATATATATTACATAGCGCTAATGCTGATACATTATTTTATTAACATAAACTGCATAGCCAAGATACTATACTGTCAAAATTATTTATCTTTGCAAAAGTAGTGTTTCATTGCATATAAGTTATGCATTTATTTGAGCCTCGCTCTGGCAAAACGGGGCGTAATGTTATAAGTAAAGTGTCGACACAGATTAGTCTGTGCAGTCCACAAAGGTTAATCAAGGACAACACTTTCCGCTTCAATAGAATGTTTCGTTTAAAGGAAGTGTCTTCTAAACGAAAATCCAGTCTAGGCGGAAAGTGTTGTCCCTGATAAGGCTGTGCCGACTGCACAGGTTAATCTTGGACGACACCAAATACACACACATTAATTCCAGTTTTCCCATAACGAGGCTAATTTATTTGTTATCGTTTGTTGAAGTTTATCTATCGTTTCCAGATGCTAGACTCAGACACAGAGTTCCATTTCGTCCACAATGCCGTCTCCAAGAGTAGATTCAGACGTAGTGTCGTCCACACTAGAAAACTTAAGTCTCATCCATTTGTAAGTACCATTGGCCTCAGTATAAACAACATTATTCAGAACTTCAGTAACACAGAAACCTTAAATCTCATCCATTTGTAAGTACAATTGGCATCAGTATAAACCACATAATTCTTGAACTTCAGCAATAGAGAACGCATCAATCTCCTGCATGTGTAAGTACTCACGGTCTCGGTATAAACTGCATAATTAAGGAACGTCTGGAACACATCGGTATCAGTATATAGAATATAACAAAGATCTGAAACACAGAAATCTCATGCACGTGTAAGAAAAATTGGTCTTAGTGTGATTTAGGGCCTACTGCAATATATGAAATGCTACAATCTCATCTATTTGTAAGAACCATTTGTTCCGGTATAAAGAACAGTATACATTTCCTTCTGCGAAAGCTAATAATTTAAACATTTGCAAGTACCATTTGCCTTGGTTTGAACAATATACTTCAAGACTTTCTGAAACCCAGGAAAGCTTCAATCTCTACCATTTGTAAATATAATTTGTCTCGGTTTGAACAAAACAATTCAGGACCTTTTGCAATATGCATACAGCTTCAATATCATGCATCTGTTAGTACTGATAGGTTGGGTAGGATTGTACGACAATGAGCATGTGCGAATAAACTTGAATATGTTCTACACAATTTATATGATAAGATTAAGTCTTTCTTATGTACGTAATGTCGCTCGTTATTACCACTGTTTTACAATTAAATAAATTGTGCTTCGGATAAAACAAAACAATTTACAGTCATACCAATAAACCAGGCTTCTTAATACACATTGAATTGACTGAAAACGTATCTCGCAGTCTCTCTGGAAATAAGAGAAAGCAATATACGGACTGACCGATCGTTCACCTATTTGCTTATGATATCTTGACAAGTAAGGTTAAGCGTATTCAATTTAATGTGGTTGAGATTGGTAGATGCCTAAAATGGAAAGGACAATGTTGCTCATCACCGTTCATTGAGCCCAAATGTGTCTCACTTAAAGTCATCTATCACGAAAGTGTGCATGTCTCCGTTAGATACCTGCGTTTGACCTTATAAAACAAATGCCATCAAGTATTGACGAAGGATATTAGAGGATTTTGAACCTAAGGCTATGAAGGTCCCTTTCTTTTTAAAATATACATGCATTTCCATGAACATTCTTTTAATGTTGAAATACATGTCAATACATTTGCAAAAACATGTGTACATCATTTATCAGGACATAACTGCTTCTGACGTTCCCCTACATGCATGGTTTGAATGCCCTGAGTGATACGCTTGTCTCATACTTTTCACGTGTCTATTCCCAGGTAAAACCTGTTTTGTACCCCGAATATCCTTTAAGAGCATCACATTGTCACCGTGTTAATAAATAGTTAAATCGCCATAGCTACCTATTTTCACTTATTCTACTTCGCAGTTTATGTATTTGAATGTCATGATAAAAATGGCGTTCGGACACAAATTCTGAGTAAATTCAAACGTTGATTAATTTCATACTTCTTAGTGATTCTTTTCAAATCCATGCATACAATTCGGATATCCCGTATTCAAATATAATCCCTTCTTGTTTGTTTTCTTGCTATCATTGAGACAAGAAAATGCTAGCACTCCTCAGATACTACAAACGTTCACCCTTCATTGTGGAGTTGTTGATTCAAGGTTTGAAGTATATAAATTCTTCCGCGAAATAATGACTTTTGCTGAGACGGTTCAGTAAATCTCTTAGCTTGCTAAAAGAGTGGTTGCAAAAATGGTTACAGCCCTAAACAGATTAGTGTCTTCCTCTTGTTCAACATTATTGCATTATACGCCATCGCTCTTCGTAGAATATAAGTACCAAAAAGTGTTAGTTCTGTAAATAGTTAATGTACAATTTTTCAACGTTTTGGGTTTGAACTACCGTGTGAAACTTCCAAAATGTGATGTCAGGCAATAATGTAGATTGTGTGTTTTATCGTTTATCGTTGATACTGACGACCAATGACCTTTTCTGAAGGGAGGACTGTGGTAAAAATATTAAAGAGACGTGTTCACAGATTGTAGAAATGATTGCCAACTGTTTTTCGCAGAATGAATACATAAAATTACACTGTTTATCCGAAAGCGAAATAAAACTAATGATGTCTAGCCGATAGCGATAGTTTTTTTTATCAAACTACCAGTGGTTCGAGCGCAGTTGGGAAAAAACCGGTTTTCTTTGTGATGCGGGCTACGGTGTACTTCAGACATCCCGCCTAATCCCGCCTAATTAAACGCGTTGTATTTACCATGCAGTACAGAAACAACTGTCTAATCTGGGTCTATATACAAAATGCTTCCCAACAATATTGTATAGCTAAACGAACATATAAAAACGAAGTGCAACATCAGTTGCAGCACGAGGCAAGTGATGACTGCCAGTCTGACATAGCACAAAAACACACGAGACGGCAGAAATAACTGAGGTCACAGCCTTAGAACAAACGTTGAAAAACATTCGGCATGTACTTCAACACAATTCAACACAATGTGTTTATTAGATAATTATGATTGTTTTGCATAGCGGATGTTTTGGAGTACAAAAAAGGAGTAAAAATATATGCATTTCATCCGGTTAGTGCATAGTTAATACACGCGCTTCTCTTCCAGGCGATGGGGTTCAGATCCCGGCGTTTGTGAGCTTAGTTAGTGGTCGCCGTACCGGACTGGTGGGGTTTTCTCCGAGTACTCCGCCCCCCCCCCCCAAGCACACACAGCACATGACCACACTTAAATTGAATATCGTTAACATAAAATTAATATCTGGCGTAATTTTTTGCTGCGACCGTATTTCAACGTGAAGGCGGCATGT
The DNA here is from genome assembly GCA_007657795.1 of Dreissena rostriformis. Lineage (NCBI taxonomy): Eukaryota > Metazoa > Mollusca > Bivalvia > Myida > Dreissenidae > Dreissena > Dreissena rostriformis. Next base: position 84,613 of record VMBQ01002059.1, on the reverse strand, counting down.
GAAATGGGATTCACCGGAAAGGGCGTCACCACAACCATCATGGACGACGGTTCGTACTCCTACACGGAAACAGTAAATTTCCATAAGGTGGGGGTAGGGGGCGTTTAAGTTATTTCCAAACCGTTACCGACTAAAAGATCTTTCCTCCTTGGTGTCTTTTGGAGAGATCTTCAGAACACTCCCACAATTGTGATGGAACCCACGACCGCCCGGTGGTGTCCGCCTAGCGACCGGGAGGTCTGTGGGTTACATCACCATGGTGGGAGCGTTCTTAATATATCTCCAAAAGACACCAAGTACTGGTTCTAGGCCCAGGAAACGGACTCGAGAGCGTTAAAATAAGCCTACGGCTCTCGACGCAATCGTGCTTAAATAAATAGGTTTAAAATAAACCAATGCTATCTTACGTTTTGTTAGCTAAAGAAACTTCAGCGAACAGTTTATATAGTATTGACAGACCTGTACGCTGAAGCGAACCCCATATCGAAAGTCAACCAGAGTCGTCACATATTTATGTCACGCTGTTAATCAAAGACAGTTCATTTTCTTGGATACATTTCTACATCTTTTGGTGAATAAATATAAATTACTGCATCGGGGCATATTGTAAGGTTCAAATGCTTTAAATGCATCTAAAAATAGATTAAAATAACTCTCATCAGCCTGAAATTCACAATTTTTACGCCATTGTCACTTTGTCACGTGACGAGTTTTCATTTGGATACTTATGGATCAACCTTGACGTTTTTTGTTGAAATTCTAAACATTACTTTCGTTTTCTGAAATCTATTATTTGTGATTAACAACTTACGTCTGGTGGATTAAAAGACTGATTTCAAAGTGAATTTTAACTAATTTTAACTTTGAGTTTGTATTTACACTACAATTTGATTACAAAACAAGCAAGAATAATTTAAAATACTGGGAAATGTCATTCTGAACTGAAAACACTTGAGCACATGGTATATGTTACTAAAACTAGAAATAACGTCATACGACCGTGAAATCTCGGGAGATTCTCATTTCAAAAATGTCTGTCGCATCGCTGTTTTTCTCGATATATTAGAGCAGAAAGGTAAATTTCAAATGTTAAAGATAGTATTTTGTGAAAGAATATATCAGTTAATGTGAAAAATGTCAATCTGTACGATCAAGTGGTTAATTTTTTGCCAATAACTGCATTTAAAAGCTGTTTGGGACCGGTCTTTGTTAACTGACAACTTTTCGGGAATTTCTGGTTGACTTACCTAATGGGGTTGGTCCATAACTATAAAGTCGCGCCAGTCAAAACTCATAAAAAGCGACATTTTAAGTTATGAAAGCCAGAACTAACGTTGCGTAAGGTTTCACTAAGCAAACACATAACGTTATTACAACGTTGTGATTTGGTTAGATTTTGGTCAGGTAATGACATAACCTTATACGGACGTAGTGGCAAAGTTATTACCAGAACTATGTAAAACTTAATTTAATTTGATGTAAATTGATAAAACGAGAAAAAGAAAACAATTTGATAAAAAATAAAAACAAAATTCATTTGTTCTTTTTTTCTACTTCTTTGCAACAACGTTAAAATAACGTTGTTTAAACGTTATTTTAGAACGTTATTTTAGAACGTTTATCCAACGTTATATTATATAGTTGTACCAACATTGTTTTTGGTCATATCATCTAATGTTCATTTTTTATTGTAATAATTAGTATCTGTTATCTTAGGTAAACGATTTAAATAAAAAATACCATCTATAATTATACATAAATATTTAAACAGTTTTTCTGAAGCAGTTTGAAAAAGCTTTTAGAGCTAGTTTTAGTTGCGATTTTTTTGTGTTGCGGGTTATAAAATAAACTTGTAAACAATAAATTATACTGAATATTCACAAAAACATTGCATACAAGAAACACATATATAGTTTTGTACGTTTGCAACTCAACAAATTTGAATATTCTGAATACGAAACCGCGGTTTTTCGCTTCCTCTTTGGCGCGTGCGACAACAAAGAACAAAGAAGCACAGAAGCGGTGTGAAAAAAAGACGAAAATTCACTAATTCCAGAAAACGTGTTTGATAAATAACTGTATTTACAGGTAAACGACATGTGTTTTCGTAATTGTATTTAATTAATTTGCATATATGATCGCGGTTGGCATGATTTAGTTAACCTGAACTCTTAAGATAAGGATCACGACCCCGTTCGCCCCTAATACTCGTTCGCATCCGGTCAATTCGCCCTTTAAACGTATAATGGGAAGTGAAAATACAATTCAGAATTATGAAAATAATAACAATAATAATAAAAAAAAGAATCATGGAACATTGATTCCATGCATCTTTAATATTGATGCATCTCCATGCATTTCTTTAAAGGAAGTTTGGTAGTAATTTACCCCCTACGGCCCCAGTTTTTGTCGCAAAAACTTCATCCATGGGAGTCTTAAAACTTCCAGAAATACCGACATTTACCTGGCCCACATTAACTGTTTAAGGCAGACATTTACCCAGACAAACATTTACCTGTTAAGGGCTGACATTTACCCGGCCGTGAGTAACAGGGAAGAGGTATCTGGAAATTTTAACAATGTATTCTTATTGCATGGTAGCCTCTTTTCCTGTATATTCATCCACTTAACACATTAACTGATTATATATTATAAATGCACAAAATTCAAACAAGAATGACGCCTTTTTCTTGAAGTTTAATGTGTTTCCTTATGAATTTAAGTCAGAAGATGCAAAGATAATATTTTTTGTAGTTACAGGCAGATTTTAGGATGGTACCCTAGCAACCATGAATTTGTCAGATTTTTCCTATCAATCTGTAACTTCCCCATATTGGTAAGAGAACATCTGAATGTTCAAGCAATTATAAATTAAATGGAGAACGTGTCATCTCTTTGTTAAATATTATAATAATAAAAACAAGAGATGTGTTTGTCAGAAACACAATGCCCCCTACTGCGCAGCTTTGATTTTTTTTAACTTGACCTTGAAGGATGACCTTGACCTTGACCTTTCACCACTCAAAATGTGCAGCTCCATATGATACACATGCATGCCAAATATCAAGTTGCTATGATCAATATTGCAAAAGTTATGACCAATTTTCGAAACCTAAACGCAAGTGTGACGGAATTTTAGAAGGACAGACGGACAGACGAACAGACAGACGGACAGTGCGATCACTATATGCCAACCTACCGGGGGCATACAAATAATGAATCAAATTATAGTTCCTTCAGCTCTCTTTAACCGGTTTATACCCCCCAATGCCTAGACTTGACCGTTCAACGTCATTTGTTATGTGTGTTGTTTTGTGCTGTGCTGTGCTGTGCGGTTCGGAAATTGGTCACTTGCCGTAAATAAAGGACCTGACGCGGTTAGTGATGGGAATGCTGTGCTGCTGGGGCAGCTGAAGTTGCATCTTTGTATACTTAAATAGTTGTTACAAACATTTGAGTTTTAACCTGTAGTTTGATATCTTAGCAGATGGAATACGTAAGGTATCGAGCATGACGAGATCCGAGGTAGAAGTCACCGTTACAGATTTCTTAAAACACGCACCGTATCAGCGCGGCGGATTACAGTGTAAGGTGTGTGGTAAAATAATACATCACAAGCTATTTATAAGACAGCTATACACAATCTTTTCTAATATGAAATAATTAAAAATAAATATCTATCAAAATCGTTTTTTTAATCTAACTTGTGTGCAGAATAACATGCGTTTTTGCTTTCCATTTAAAAAACGGACTTGCGAATTGATAAAGTTTTTCAGTTATTTATTAACCTGTAGAGTTTGTGTTTCTTATACAGAAAAATGTCCGACCAGACTACAGGCCAGAATGAAACGCTCACCGAGGCTTTTGTGCAAGATTCAGACAGCAACTAGTTACAAAGTGATAGTATGGACTAGACATATTCAATTATAGTTTGATCAAATGTCATGATTGTGTGTTCTTCTGTCTCGCAAATACCGTAACGTTCTAGCTGTGCATACTTTAAAAATTTTGGAGAAATCTTTCTCATAAAAATATGTATTAATATTTTTGGAACATTTAAATATGTCAAGCACATATTTTTTTCCGAGAAAGCCACACAACTGTGGCTATATATTATATGTTACCTGATGGTTGAAATAGGTTTTTCTCTTGTTTTGGTATTGTTTAACCTTTGTATTACTTTAAATACCCATGACGTAAAGTGTGTGGGGGTCTGCTAGATGGAATCACCGGTTGGTCTCAGAAAATGTTTTCTATGAAACTTTATGTAACGAAATGATATTGTCTTTAATATTTAGAAGAATTTTCTGTGTTTGTTAAACTATTTTTAATTTTGTAACCTGGAAAATTTGCTATTTTTTTATACTTTCATAATTGTAAATGTTAACTTGTGTACGTGTGTCGAGAACAAATGTTCTGTGTATGGAAAGAAAGCTATAGGACTGTTCTTAAACTTTGTAGAAGTAATGCAAAAGCGACATGATTTGTTTTTTAATTTTTGTGTGATTAATAAGAGACCAAAACTTAAACATTATATTATAAACAAAAATATGGGCTTTGCCTGTAAGGCCTTCAAAACTTTGTATGTTCCCACTGTAGCCTTATGTTTGGTAAACACGCATTTCTAAAAAATGTAAATGATATAATAACAAAGTGTGTGATCTGAATGTAATGTTCGCGGGATGGATATATAAACGTGTATAAAGTCTGGACAGAGAAAAAGTATGTTACCCTTTAAACAGATTTAAGATTCGTTTTATTTAACACATTTTATGTTTGCCGCTTTGTTAAACAAAGCGGGTGGGGTATACACCCAATAAGAAAGTTTACATATGTTTACATAAATACAGTTTAACGGTAAATCTCATGATAGTGTCCACCAGTATATCTGATTAACTCGTCACGCCTGAGCAGAGCGCATAAGTGTATATATTTGTGGACGTTTTACACACAGTGGCGTTTTAATACTGACTATTATGGGCTTAAACCGACACGAATTAAACTGTATTGTCCAAAATGAATACAAGGCCCTACTCTTCATCGGCAAGTGAAGGCAACACCGCCGAAACCAGCTATGTAGACTCCTCGGTGTTTGAAACGCCAAACAACCAGCAAAAGAAATCAGCAAGCAAAAAGAAAAAAAAGATAGAGCAGGAAAACCCTTAACAAAAGTCTATGGCTGACTATCTAAAAGGAAAACAAAAGGAGGATAAACCCGACTCTTTCAATATAGAAAAGCATCTAGAAGACATTAACGCAAAACTATCAAATGTTCTTACCAAAAGTGACACGTCGATCATTAAAAATATAATAAAAGAAACACTTGAAGAGGCCAAGGAAACATTTCTTGGGTCGGTAGTAAAACGTTTAGAAATTCTTGAAGGAAACTTATTTGACCAAACAAAATAAATTGAAACACTGCAGAAGCTAGTGCAAACTAAAAACAATGGAATGGACATGCTAAAGCAAAATCTAGCCGATACAAATAATAAGAACACCGAACGACTCAATCATCTTGAACAATATGGCCACAGAAATTCAGTTCGTATCTCGGGATTGCCTAGCTACTCGGAAAACCAAACATCGGCTGTCGTTGCAGATGAAATGGCCGCGATACTTACCCAAAAGCTCGGAATGTCGATTGTAACAGCAGACATTGATGTAGCTCATCGTCTCGGAAAGTTTGTGCCAAACAAAAGCAGGCCGGTAATTGTAAAGTTTTTAAGGCGACACACAAAGATTGAGATCATGAAAAGTGCTAAACTGCTCAAAGGCTCTCATCTTTTCATTAATGAAGACTTAACTAAGCTCAACGCAGAGGTTCTGGCGTCGCTTAGACTCAAAGAACCAGATCTCATTGAAAGGGCGTGGTGCTTTGAAGGCAAAGTCTTCGTGCGATACCGTGGCAGCAATCGAGGAGAGAATGTGCCCTATAATTCATATCGAGAATGGCTTGATAAGCCCTGGCCTTAGAAAAATACAGCTGCAAGACAGACATATGCGCGAAAGTTGTCAGCCGGTAACAGAAACACAAAATAACTACATGTACACATTCCTCGTCATCCGTATAGTGATACTGTGTTCATACGCCCGCCCTGTTGTATGTGTTCCAACCTTCATGTTGGCGTTTTTCACTCAAAATAGTAGAACACGGGTATAAACACATTCTAGTGGCTCGAAAAGTTATCCTGGGCAACTGTTTATTTTTCTACATTATATAGACAATTTGTAGTTTCAACAAATAGATTTTTTTCTATAAATATGTGAACTCTCAAGCGCCACCAAGATCCAAGATATACAGTTTAACATGGGGCTATTCCTGTAGATGTTATCAACACGCTACAAACTTACTGATCTTGATGCAGTTTGTTTTACTTTGAATCTGTTTGATAAGATGCTTATATGACAGTTTTAATAATTACGCCTATAGCCTTGTGTAATACAGCCTTAAATGGAGTGAAACATAATCAATCACATTTATAAATAGTTAACTCTACTAACACATTTATGTTTATTTTAAATAAATACTCTTTGTAAATGTGATATTTGAATAATGTGAACAATGTGATATAAAATACAATGTGAATAATGTGAGATTAGAATAATGAAACATAATCCAACACATTTATAAATAGTTAACTCTACTAACACATTAATTTTATTTTAAATAAATACTCTTTGTAAATGTGATATTTGAATAATGTGAACAATGTGATATAACATGTAATGTGAATAATGTGATATTTGAATAATGAAACATAAACCAACACATTTATAAATAGTTAACTCCACTAACACATTTATTTTATTTTAAATAAATTCTCTTTGTAAACGGGATATTTACATCATGTTTTAAGTGGAAGGGTTACTACGTGCAATTATACTTGGAAATTAACTTTCGGCGTTATTTTCCCTTCTTGATTTTGGAAAGTTTTTGTACACAAAAGCATAGAGAACTTAAACTAATATCGCTTTTCGGTTAAGGTTTAAATGCTCAAAAATGCTAAAAATCTTATCGATGGCTTTGCCTGTTTTACATCTTCCTCTTTTTTCAAGAATTGTAGTCTTTCTTTATGAAAATTGAAGGTGTATTTTGGTGGGCATGTGCTTTCTTAAAGAGATATTACATAATATGAATGAGTACTTCTGATATTTCTTTTAGTGTGTCAAATTTTGTTCCCTTTTTGTTGTTTTAATGTGTTTTGTTTTGTTTTTGTTGTTTTTTTTTGCGTTTTTTTTCCAATAATTTATGGGTTGTCCTCCTTTCTATAACCCCAGCTAGACATATGATTTCTTTAAGAAAGATAAAATAGCATAGATGAGCATATCTGACGTCTTCTTTTTGTGTGTCGGTTTTTGTCCCCCTATTTGTTTTATAAATCGGTAATTGTTTATAGTTACTTGTTCGATTGTTCTGTCATTATTGATGGGTTATCTTCCATACTTGAACCTCATTCCACCCTCAGTATAATAATTATCAATATTGTATATATTTTCAGATCACATTATTACCCAATGCTGACTGTCAAGATGTGTGATGTATTAAAACATGTTGAATGTTTCTTTATTTTTGCTTTGTCTTTGTGTTTTTTGTTGTTGTTTTCATAGTGAAACATGTACACTTGTACAGCCTTCAATGAAGTGTACTCATCTAGCCCATATCTCTATTACACTTAACATATTGTTTAGGATGAATACCTCTTCTCTATGTTTTAGAATAGAAACTAACTGGACATGCACACACAAATTATCATTCACATCATCCTCCATTTTTTTAAATGATTAAAATATGTACTTTAAATGTAAAAGGGCTTAACAATAAAGACAAACAAATGAAAATCTTCAAATGGTTAGAAGAAAAAAAATAGTATATGCCTACTACAAGGAAGTCACTTGACACATACTTTAGCACAAACCTTAAAAGATGAATGGGACGGAGACATCTATCTCAGTGGACAATATACTAATAAACAAGGCATTGCCTTTCTAGTTAAAAACAAGATAGGGATCACAGTCGATAACTTTAACGAAATAATAATTGGCAGACAAGCAAGTATAGATATCAAAATACTTGAAACACAATTAACAGTAATCAACGTTTACGGCCCTAACATAGATGATTCCAACTTTAACGAAACATTACAATCCTCAATAATTAATAACCAAGATAAAAACATTATAATCGGTGGTGATTTCAATACTGTTCTTAACCCATTATTAGATAAAAAGAAGGGAAACCTTTGTACTCATTCTAAAATAAGAAACATTTTGAATAACATAATTGAAAACTACAATATAATAGACATCTGGCGTACAGTTATTTCAAACGAAAGCAAATTCACCTGGCATTCAAACACAAAACCAACAATATTTTGTAGATTAGACTATGTTTTAATATCTGAGTCACTTTGCAACATTATTGACACATGTAGCATAAAACCGGGATTTATGACTGACCACTCTCTAGTTGAACTTAAACTGCACAAAAAACAACCTGAAAGAGGCCCAGGATACTTTATAATTAATAACAGCATCTTATTAGATACAGAATATCAAACACAAAGAAAACAGGACATATTCAATACAGTTCAAAATAATAAAGATGCAAACCCAAACACCCTATGGGAAGTAATTAAAGGAAATAAACGTAACACAACAATTAGATTCACATCATTTAAGCAAAAAGAAACACACACACTTGAAACTGAAACCATCAAAATCATTGAAACACTTGAAAAACAATTGCATGAAACAACACAAATGATACCACCGCCATTGAAAATGAAATAACATAAAAAAAACAAGTATTAGAAGAAATCTATCATACACGTCTCAATGGAATAATACTACGAGCGCGTGCACAGCATGTTGAACACAATGAAAAAAATGCAAAATACTTCGCAAACATTGAAAAACGTTGAAGTGAAAAAAAATGTACACAAATTAGTAGTCAATGGCGAAGATATAACAAACAGAACTCAAATACTAGAAGAACGTTTTTTTTTAAACCCTCTATAAACGAAAAAATGTTACAAATAACACCCTTTTTAAAAATACACATCATGCTTTAAATCCACATGAAAAACTATTTTGTGACGGATTACTTAATGAATATGAATGTTGATTAGCACTAAAAGAAATGCAAAATAACAAAAGTCCAGGATCTGATGGCATCACTATCGAGTTTTATAAAATANATCCTTCCCTTGCAGTCGTATTGTCTTATGAACTGAGCTTCCATCCTGCTGCCTTCTTTGAAGCCAAGAACACACTTTGTACAGCAGATAAGCCTCAGATCGCTCAGGCAATTTGTGAGTATGCTGTAGACACATCATGTCAGGCTGTGATGAACTGTATTCATGAAACAGATGCATGATGGTGGCATTTTGCTGCATCGTTGACCATGGAGAAGGGCGACCCATATACCGCAATAGACGAGTCTTATGTAGATTCAGAAAAAGGCATTACGGACAAGCGACGGTGGGGTTCGATGGCTACGAAGACGGTCATTATAACAAAGATAACACTCACCTGAGACGATGAAACAAAGGTGACTCATATTGTGAAAGCACAGAAACAGAATGCCCATGTAAAAAATGAAGACTTTTTGTCTCGTGACAGAAACAAGGCCGGCATGATTGCTATGATAAGCACAACTCTGACTTAAATGGGATGCTATGTTGTTCTGTCTTCAGGGGATGCAGACGTTGAAATTGTTAAAGCAACAGTATAACGATCCCGTCGTAGCATCATTACTTTGGTGGGCGAGGATACAGATTTGCTCATCTTGATTCTGCATTACTCCGAAAGGGACAATAAGACCATCTACTTCCGCTCTGATGTAAATAAATAGTCAAAGGAACACAAAGTGCATAATATTAACCTTTTGAAAGAACTCATGCTTATTCAGGCTGTAATTACTCTTCAATGATTTTCAGCAACGATAAAAAATGAAGTCTACATAAGTTAGTAAAACCTGATCCTATCATGAAGTCATGTGCTAGTTCATTCTCTCTTCCAAATGTCGTAAATTGGATTATATGATTATTCAACTGCTTAGTGATAACCTCAATTCGATTAAAGTGGTCCTTGTCTCCTAAACTATGGCGTTTTACATAACAACCATAACGTTTGAGTAACAAGTTTTGGACTTGTGGTCCTTCGTATTGTGTTGATGGCCATTTTGGACGTCGTGTTGGATTTCTGTGTAACAAAATTAGCTTACATTTTGTCTGATGATATATAATGTGTTCTTTGCTCCCTGGAACCTGGGTATAGACACCAAATTCATCAAATTTGAGTGGATAGTTACATACTTATATTTTATGATCATAAAAAAGTTTTGGCGGCTATCTTGGCGGCCATTTTGGACGCTGTGTTGGATTTGTGTGTAATAAAATAAACTTAAACAATGTCTGATGATCTTAATGTGTTCTTCCCCCCCCCCCTGAAACCTATGTATAGACACCAAAATCATCAAATTTGAGTGGATAGTAACATAGTTATGATCATTAATAGGTTTTGGCGGCCATCTTGGCATCCATTTTGGACGCCATGTTAGATTTCTGTGTAAAATAATTAACTTACACTTTGTCTGATGATATAAATGTGTTCTTTGTCCCCTGAAACCTGGGTATAGATACCAAATTCATCAAATTTGAGTGGATAGTTACATAGTTATGATCATTAATAGGTCTTGGCGGCCATCTTGGTTGCTTTTTGAAAAAAACTTTTGATACGTTTTAAAGGACCTTCTACCCTACCAGGATCAGTTAAAATACCTTTTGTAGCTATTTTTGGGGGGTCAAAGTGTATATTGATTTTACTATCAATCAGAATAAAATATTTGTCAACTCTTATCAAGTAATCATGTTTTTGTTGTATTTTTCACATTTTCCTGTATGCCTGGTGGCCATATTGGAAGTTATTTAACAGGTTTCCATAGAAACATAACTGCAAAACCTATTCATGGTATAAGAGTGAAGTAATTTAAGTTCACTTTAAAATATAATCTGGTAAAGTATTATCAACTAAATTCAAAACAAACAGAAAGATACATGGAATGAACGGTATTTGTCATTATTTTTTACCTTTGACCTTACATATGACCTTGACCCTGACCTTCAGTGACAACTTTCATGCATTATTTTGTTGAGTATTTAAGACATGAATTATATTCACAGGCAATTTAATTGTATCAAATGTACGTGGAAAAATATGACCATCTTCTTATCATTACCCAATATTAAAAGAAATGGCGGCCATCTTGGCCGCCATCTTGGATTTCTCAGCTCGCCACGATTTATGCCAATTTATGCCGATGGTCTGATAAACTTCAAGGTATCCCGATTATTTTGGTATATGACATGGCTTGTTGCAACATGGTGTCCAGGTCCCTGTTTCTAAAAGGGCTGAAAGTAACCCTACCAATATGTTTATAGTTTTGAAGCGTACACGTAAGATACATAACTTATATCGTCTATTTACATGCATTTTTAGATTAATTGAAAATCAATGGCAACAGCGCACAGATACACAACCTATCGACACCACACAGCCTAGCGACAGCGCATCCATACACATCCTAGCGACAGCGTACCGATACACAACCTAGCAACAGCGCATCTATACACAACCTAGCGACACCGTACCGATACACAACATAGCGACAGCGCACCGATACACAACCTAGCAACAGCGCATTGATACACAACCCAGCGACACCGTTTTGATACACAACATAGAGACATCGCACCTATACACAACCTAGCAACAGCGCATCGATACACAACCTAGCCACACCGTAGCAATACACAACATAACAACAGCGAACCGATATACAACCTAGCAACAGCGCATCGATACACAACCTAGCGACACCGTACCGATACACAATATAGAGACAGCGCACCGATATACAACCTAGCAACAGCGCATCGATACACAACCTAGCGCCACCGTACCGATACACAACATAGAGACAGCGCACCAATACACAACCTAGCGACAGCGCATCGATACACAACCTAGCGACACCGTACCGATACACAACATAGCAACACCGTACAGATACACAACATAGAGACAGCGCACATATACACAACCTAGCGACAACGCACCGATACACATCCTAGCGACACCGCACATATACACAAACTAGCGACACCACACCTATACACAACCTAGCGACACCGCAACGAGACACAGCCTAGCGACACCGCACATATACACAGCCTAGCCACACCGCACATATACACAGCCTAGCGACACTGAACATATACACAGCCTAGCGACACCGCACATATACACAAACTAGCGACACCACACCTTTACACAACCTAGCGACACCGCAACGATACACAGCCTAGCGACACCGCACATATACACATCCTAGCGACACCGCACATATACACAAACTAGCGACACCACACCTATACACAACCTAGCGACACCGCAATGATACACAACCTAGCGACACTGCTCATATACACAGCCTAGCGACACCGCACAAATACACAGCCTAGCGACACCGCACAGATACACAACCTATCGACACGTCACCTATACACAACCTGTCGACACCACACCTATACACAACCTAGCGACACCGCACAGCCTAGCGACAACGCACAGATACACAATCTAGCGACACCGCACATATACACAACCTAGCGACACCACACATATACACATCCTAGCGACAACGCAAAGATACACAACCTAGCGACACCGCACATATACACAACCTTGATACACAGCCTAGCGACAGCGCATCGATACACAGCCTAGCGACAGCGTACCGATACACAGCCTAGCGACAGCGAATTGATACACAGCCAAGCCACAGCGAACAGATACACAGCCAAGCCACAGCGTACAGATTCACAGCCTAGGACAGCGAATCGATACACAGCCAAGCCACAGCGTACCGATACACAGCCTAGCGACAGCGCACAGATACACAGCTTAGCGACAGGGTACAGATACACAGCCTATCGATATCTCATCGATACACAGCCAAGCCACAACATAAAGATACACAGCCAAGCCACAACGTAAAGATACACAGACAAGCCACAACGTACAGATACACAGCCTAGCAACAGCGCACCGATAGAAAGCCTAGCGACAGCGCATCGATACACAGCCAAGCCACAGCGTACAGATGCACAGCCAAGCCACAGCGTACATATACACAGCCTAGCGACAGCGTACTGATACACAGCCTAGCGACACCGCTCCGATAGACAGCCTAACGACCCCTCACCGAAACACAACCTAGCGACAGCGCATGGTTCACAACCAAGAGACCTCTAATCAATACAATACCTAGCGACCCCTCACCGATACGCTACCTAGCGACAGCGCATTGATACTCAACCTAGCGACGCCGTACCGATACACAACATAGCGACAGCGCACCGATACACAACATAGCGACACCGCAGCGATACACAACCATGCGACACCGCATCGATACACAACATAGCGACAGTGTACCGATACACAACATAGCGACAGCGCATCGATACACAACCTATCGACACCGTACCGATACACAACATAGCGACAGCGCACCGATACACAACTTAGCGACACCGCACTAATACACAACCATGCGACACCGCGCTGATACACAACCAAGCGACATCGCACCATCACACAACCAAGCGACACAAAACATATGACAAAGCAACGTAACACCGACAAAAGCCGTTACACAACCAAGTGACAGCGTCGATACACTAACAAGTGACACCGCGACGGTACAAAATTGTGTCGTGTTCTGAGAAAACTGGGCAAAATGCTTGTGCGTAAATTGTCATCCCAGACTAGCCTGTGCAGTCCGCACAGGCTAATCCGGGACGACACTTTCCGCCTAAACTTGATTTTCGCTAAGAAGAGACATCATTTAAACAAAAAAATCCATAAAAGCGGAAATTGTCGTCCCTGATAAGCCTGTGCGGACTGCACAGGCTAATCTGGGATGACAATTTACGCACATGTATTTTGCCCAGTTTTCTCAGAACACGACACAATAAGCTATCTGGCGACGTTATAAAACCCCGTGACATGACGACGTTTTTACAACAAAATTGCACAACGACGTTATAGGACCTAGTTACATAGCGACGCAATATAAAAAAGCGGACCATCGATGTTACTTAACCACGCGACACGGCGACTTTATACAACTTAGTGGCCCAGTGATGTTATACAGCCAAGCAACGCAGCAATGCAACATGGTTGGCAACATCAGTTATGAAAGAGATCAGAAGAAAAACACAAAACAATAACAATTCGCAAAGACAAAAGAATTCCAGTCGATATATAAGCATATTACACGGTACGGAAAAACATCAAATATAAAACACAAAGGCAGAAGTTGAAAAAAGTGGCCTTGTGAATAAACAGTTAAAAAGACGGAAACACACAAACGTTTAAATAATTTCATACACGAATCTTATGTTTAGCGTGACGGTCCTATTAGGCGACGTGCATGACAGAAAGTCATTTTGTAGTGATACAATAATACACCACAATTTAACGCAGATAAACACTTTTCATTTTTAATTGAAAAAATAGTGATAATAATATCTTCTTATCTTTCATATTCAAACATATAATGTTTCGGTTCAAGAACGCAAATATTCGCATTTTGAGTCTTGTTTTCGCGCTTGTAATGTAGAGATTGAAAGCGCAAAACAACGAGTGTCATAACGGAACATATGTGTCCTGTTCTGAGAAAACTGGGCATAATGTTTGTGCATAAATTGTCATCCCAGATTAGCCTGTGCAGTCCGCACAGGCTAATCAGTGACGACAGTTTCCGCTTTTATGGAATTTTTCGTTAAAAATGATGTCTCTTCTTAGCAAAAATCCAGTTTAGGCGGAAAGTGTCGTCCCTGATTAGCCTGTGCGGACTGCACAGGCTTATTTGGGACGACACTTTACGCACATGCATTATGCCCAGTTTTCTGAGAACACGACTCATTTGAATGCGCCGCGAATCAAGTGCGTTTATAATAGATCATTATGTACCGGTATGCGATTTTGACCGTAATCAATTATACTTGTCAGTATCGTTAATAAAAAATATGAAACATGTACTTTTCAGTGATTGATTAGAATATAACACGTTAAAAACATATCATCTATTAATCACGGCGGGGCCGCCACTCACTTGCCGTCCCTCAAGAACCATACAATTACTTGGCTGTCGCAGATAATAATAGTCAAAGTCAGCACGATCTACAAAACATTCACTGATTTATACCATATCGTTCTGTTGTGTTGGCGGGTTTGGGCGGGTCATTATGAAACATTTACAAAACAAATAACACGCATTTTTGCAAGATGACTTTTATATTGTTAAGTGGTTTTTATTTCACATTGTCTTTTGTACCGAGAGTGTATGTTTTGTACTATAAAAATGGCTATATATATAGTAGTAATTCTGCACCTGATTGTGTCTGCAAATTGTAATAATGATGGATGATATAGGAGCAAAACTTGTATACGATCCATCGTGATGTATGTACAATGTTTAAACGCGTTATTCTCAATGAAATATTGCTTGTAACGTATGCTCATTTGCAAAGTTCTTATTCTATACACAATTCATCATGCTTAGTTTGGTAATTTGTATACGGTTGTTGTCTAACTTGTACTCGTCCATCATTGTTTCTAGCATATGTGTTTTTCTTCTTTTTTTTCGTCGACAGAAAATTCTGACACGCGAATCGCAGATCCTTGAAAAACAAAGAATTCAATAAACGTTGTTGTCAGTAACAACGTTTCAATACAATTTTGAAACCGTTGTGTGCGCGTTGCATATGTTCCTGTTTTAACCCATTTATGCCGAGTGGACTCTTCCATCCTACTAAATTGGAACAAATTAATTCCAAAATAAGATATGTCTGGTATATTAATTTCTATTTTTAGAATATTTTTCACAGAAATTCCTTTAAGCAAAAAGCGTAGACCATGATGAGACGCCGCATTGTGCGGCGTCTCATCTGTGTCTACGCTGTTTGTCTAGGCCTTTTTTTGTAGACGCTACACGCCGGGTATGCGGATACTTTGATGACGGATGGCACTTCCATGACAGAGAACAACAAAAGCCACGCGCTAGAGGCGAATTCTTCAGCTTTTTTTTGCATTTACGTTCTGTTCATTTGGTTTCTAGACACGGAACATTGTTTGGGTGATTAATGGTTTAGCACTTCTTATTACGAAGAAAAAAATTCGCGGAAAAATGGTGAATTATATATACAAAATAGATAAAATTCCATCGATAATCAGCATGAATTTGATGATCAGTACATATTTTAACAAAATAAACCTACTTGGAAATAAATGAAGAACGTGCTTACTATTTGAAATAAAAGATCAATATGTCCATTAATGTTACAACATGTAACATTTTAGTTTACTAACGTATTTGAGGAAATTCAAATGTTTTAAGAGTCGCATTTACATTTTTCATTGGGACTTCGTTTACCGATCATCTCAATGACAATGGCACTTCCATTCCTGATTACTGGACACTTTTTTCCAGATATAACACACTCTTTTAAGTGAATCAAAAATGCAGAATTCGCTGTGGAATACTATTAAAGTAAGCAGGCAATGAATAAAAAAGTATGCACTTACGTTAATAAAAAACGAATAGCCGAAACATTTTTTTGTCCATTTGGAATATGATTATGATTTGGTATAAACGTGAAAGATAAATGTGAATCAAATTCGATATGTCTGATGAGTACAGTCTATATGACCATATATTGATGACCATATATTTTCCAGTTTTCGAGTCACCCGACCGCCGGATCTACGCATAGTACACGAGCTGAAACATATTTTTAATTATGTTCTTTTTAGCGAAACGGTTGATCTAAAACATGTATCTTTAAGTCCTAATGAAGGTACTAAGACCATTTACTTATATATTAGATAGCATGTTATGAATAATCACTGTGCTTTAACTGCCTCTCAGATATTTATATCAGCAGCGATGTGACAATCATGAAGACACATATGTACCGCATGCTTAATTCTCAATCGCATTTTTTCATCCGTGTCTATATACTAGTTAGTCTACTTAATTAATTAATGCGCATTTTGTATGCAAAAAGCGACAGTTTTGTATGTGCATCTTTCTCACCAAGTCTAGTGTTACTTTAAGAAAAGTAAAAAAACATAAGACAACGAATATGTGTTCGTTATGAACATATGTTCTGTAGCAGTATTATCTTCATTTTTTTTGTCTGCGGAAGCTTAAAGATAGGCGATTGATTTGCGCAAATTGTTCAATACAACTATAACATAATCGTTTGAGTTAAATTTCTTGTTTTATGTAGATAGGTAGATACATATGTGTTTATTTCGATCCAGTACGCCATATGAGGCACATGAGGACAATATATTTTCACAAGAAATACACAAAGAAAAACAAACGCAAAATGCAACTAAAACACACACGCCCGCACGCACACACGCATGCATACACACACAAACACACACACAAACACACACACGCATGCATTAACACACACACAAACACAAACACGCAATCCCATACACACACTCACAAGTAAACAATAACATACATGCAAGTGCATGAACAAAACTTTTTTAAATCATGACAAAAGCGGAGAAGCTCATTATGAATGAGAAACAATTATAATAAAACAAATCCTTAAATAACAATAATAATCATATAATTCCTTACATGAAACACAATAAACAGAAGCGATCAACATATATTTACCGATCAGTAAGAAGTATTAAATTGCTCAGTAGACGATGATCATCGGGCATATTATTTCATAATTGTATGTTACTATTTGTAATCAACATTCACTGATTTGTGTTAGCTGGTTCGTTTTTAAAGTCGCTCATAGAGCACCTGTGTACATTTTACATGAAGAGAGTAATCGAGGGTCATTGGATGTCGTAAATTTTCAATTGTCAGTTCAAAGTGTTCATTGTTAAATAAAAGCAAAAATCACTGTAACATATTTTTTTCTTATCATAAGATGTATAACAAAACTTATGATCAATAACAGAATTATACATATTGCGTAAAGGCACATAATAGTGTAAAAATGACAAGACATTTGCGTTATTTTTTTAATATATGTATACATTTAGTTTGAGAAATAAATATTTCATAATAATTGCCATAATATACATAAATGCATTTCAGGTAGAAGATAAAACTCGGTTATAATAGTACCCAATTTGTTGAAAGTCTTCGTAATCCGAAGTGCCCTTTATCGGTAATCAAAGTGACTGCAACTTTATGTATGCCACCTATTAAAACATGCGCTATCTTTGTTTATATTTCATGGAATACTATCAAAACTTCAGTATTTGAAGCACAGTGATTACTGTACATGCTGGAATAGCAAACACATTCTTGCACTATATCTAAGTAGTTTATTTTTTTTCAAATGTTAACTGTTCATCCACTTTATGCTTTTTTCCGACCGAATTTTCTATTTTTTTTTTGGCAAAAATGTACCATTCTTCAGTGAAATTTTTATTCCCAATACAAAAGGATACACCATTTATCAACTTGACCATGTGTCTTGTCTTAAAACTTATCTTTAGTATAAAACTTTTTTAAAAAACTTAGGAACTTACCTCTCGCGCGTGGCGTTTGTTGTTCTCTGTTATGGAAGTGCCATCCGTCATCAAAGTATTCGCATACCCGGCGTGCGCTAGGCATAAATGGTTTGATGAAACGGTATTCAAGTTGCAATTCAGTATAATAATTTAACTGCACTATATCCATCGATACAAAAAGCGTGACATCTCATTATTCTTCATTGCTGAATATCGTTGCAAGTTGTCCTTTTTCAGCCACGTTATAAAAATTGATTTCCTAAAATAATTCCATTTTTAATAATTCGAAACATGCCCGCAAGATATTATTCATGAGAATGTTCACGACGTAGACGAAGTGCGTCATTTTCAACAAAAGACTCGAATCATTTTGATTGCGGGTTGATACATGTTCATACATCATTTAAATCGGGTGCACACATTTTCCGATTATAGATTTATTAATTCTCCCATCACACTGGAATGATGTTCTTACTTTGACTGAAACCGTCATTGTGTTTTTGAAAAGGCCATTAAAAATACCGCAAATACTTCAAATTTGAAATGTCATATTATACCATTCGCAACACATACAGCTTGTCTATGTTCTGCAAATGTGCCGCGTTCTGAGAAAACTGGGTATAATGCATGTGCGTAAAGTGTAGTCCCAGATTAGCCTGTGCAGTCCGCACAGGTTAATCAGGGACGACACATTCCGCTTAAATTGAATTTTTGCTAAGAAGAGACTTCATTTAAACGAAAAATGTCATAAAAGCGGAAAGTGTCGTCCCTGATTAGCCTGTGCGGACTGCACAGGCTAATCTGGGAAGACACATTCCGCACATGCATTTTTGCCAGTTTTCTCAGAACACGACTCAAATGTGCACGGCGTTAGATCAATGACTATCCGCGTCTACCGAGTTTACATTTTGATATTTATAGCTGCTACGAAAGTGAACACTGGTTGGACTGCGAACGCCATAGGAATGCAGCGTCAACTTAGGAAATCCTATCACATCATGGCAAGAACACTAAAAACACAATGGACGCAGAAGTTGTTTTGAGAAAATAATCCACGAAATGGGTAGGAGTAGGGTTCTTGTACTTAAACTACATTGCCTTCTTAAATGGGCTTATGGCAACGCCACTAAATGTAGCGCAAAAAAACTACATCTACGTAACACGAATTAATTCAATGTGGTTTATGTTTGGTAATCCATCACCCCTGGTGCTACGTTTTCGAAACAAACATGTTTGTTGTTATAGGTTTCGGTGATTGTTTCCGAAATTTAAATCTAAGAAAAAAAAAACATTGATAGCCAATATGTCTATTTATTTCAGAAGGAAAATGCTGATTCCCGAAAAAAAGCGGAAATATCGACCGCTTACATAGGTCATGTTTTATTTAGCTTTTTGTTAATATATATAATAATCAAAGTTCAGAAAAACATTCGAGAATTACGACTAGGCTAATCTGGGATGACAATTTACGCACACGCATTATGCACAGTTTTCTCAGAACACGACACAAATTATCTCTGCGTTCATTGTGTTTCTTTTGTGTTACAGCCATGATGTGATTTTATTCTTCTAAGTTGACGCTGCTTTTCTAGGGCATTCCTAGGTGCAATCAATTTTTACTTGCGAGCACCTATAAATAGCAAACTCGGATGTCACGGGATGGTCGCGGTTTTGACGCCGTTCACATTCGCAAAACAGAGGCACGTGTGTCGTGTTCTGAGAAAACTGGGCATAAAGCTTGTGCGCAAATTGTCATCCCAGATTAGCCTGTGCAGTCCGCACAGGCTTATCAGGGACGAAAATTTCCGCTTTACTAGAATTTTTCGTTTAAATGATGTCTCTTCTTAGCGAAAGTCCAGTTTAGGCGGAAAATGTTGTCCCTGATTAGCCTGTGCGGACTGCACAAGCTAATATGGGACGAGACTTTACGCACATGTATTATGCCCAGTTTTCTCGGAGCAAGACACGTGTGTGACAAATTATTATACATAGAGTATTCTTGCGCAAACTGTAAATGATTTCATAAAATTCTATCAACACGCAATCAAAATGATTCGCTTCTTTTGTTGTGAATGTCGCACTTTGTCTTTGTAGTGAGCTAAATCATCATTCGCATTAACAATAACTTGCGGGCATGTTTTGAACAATTCAAATACAATGTATGTCATTTATGTTCGGAAAAGAGTGTATATACCGTTGCGGAGAGAGAACATCTTGCGACGATATTCAGTAATGAAGAATAATTAGATGTCACACTTTTAAGTCGATGGGTATAGTGCAGTTACAATATAATACTAAATTGAAACTTGAATGCCGCTTCATTAAAACACTCACACATGCTACGCGAACCCATCGGATTCAAAATTGTATTTGAACTTTGCAATTACCAACATCGTTTTTTTGTATTGTTTGTCTTTCAAGGATCACCGAGTCGCGTGTCAGAATGATCTGTTTACGAAGAACAAGAAGTTATAAATATCATAAAAACAATGATGGACGATTTCAAGTTACCGGTAGCCAACATTCGTGTATACATGACCGCACTAAGCATGATGAATAGTGTATACTGTGTAGAATATGAACTTGACAACTGATAATGCGTTACCAGTAACATTTCATTGAGAAAGAAACGTTTAAACATTTTCATTAAATGTGTCGCGTTCTGAGAAAACTGGGCATAATGCATGTGCGGAAAGTGTCGTTCCAGATTAGCCTGTGCAGTCAGATTAGCACAGGCTTATCCGGGACGACACTTTCCGCCTAAACTGGATTTCGCTAAGAAGAGACATCATTTAAACGCAATATTCCATAAAAGCGGAAATTTTCGTCCCTAATTAGCCTGTGCGGGCTGCAATGGCTACTCTGGGATGACACTTTACGCACAAGCATTATGCCCAGTTTTCCTAGAACGCGACACAAATCACGATGAAGCCGATTAAGCGTCAACAAGTTTTGCCCCAACGCTATCTATCATTGTTATTATTTTCAGACACATTATTTGCAGAACTATGACTTTGTATAGCGATTTGTATAGTCTATAACATACCATCTCGGTACAAGAAACAATATGAAATAAAATCACTTGACACAAAAGTTTTCTTTAAAGAAGACGAGTAGTTTGTTTTATAAACGTTTTAAAATAAATAAAAAAAATCTAAGCAACTGCGCGGCGAAACACATTTGACTCGCGCTTGGCTAAAATGGGGTTAAATGCATGAGTTTAAGTGTCTAGTCCGAACCTGCTAATCATGGACGACACTTTCCGACAAAACTAGATTTTCGGCAAGAAGTCTTTGTTTAAACGACAAATACAATAAAAGCGGAAAGTGTCATCAGTGATTAGCCTGTGCGGATCGCACAGACTATCGGGGACGACACTTAGCGCGCATGCATTAAACCCCCCTGCTCACAGAGCGAAACTCATATTTAATTTTACTTAATTTATAGCGTTGTTTTGTAGGATAATTGCGGTAAGATTATTAAACTGTCACAAACCCGTGTAAAAACAGCGTTGATTGATGATGATAATTTGCAAGTAAATTACATCAAGATGAACCTTACGTGGAAATGTAGTGGTAATGTTGCGTGAGATGGACTTAATATGTATATATTATGTGATAATGTTTTGAAGTTAACACTACGATATTCGCTCATAAAGACGATGGTTCATATCGCGGCTGTGGTGAGTATCATAGGAAATTATTGTTAATGTTCAATGTACACATTTATTTTTTATTTCATCAGTATTATGCATTGTTTGTGCTCTTTCCAAATCGGCGATTGAAATACGTTGACAAGTGTCTTATCGGCGCTCTTTCGATCGTTAAGGCAGTGTCGTTAGTTATTTTGTGTTTGGGTGTTGGCGACTTGCTTAAACTCGAGAATACTCCAGAAGGATATGGCAGAAATCAGTCATCATAGGTTCGGTGTTGTGTTCTGAGAAAACTGGGCATAATGCATGTACGTAAAGTGTCATCCCAGATAAGCCTGTGCAGTTCGCACAGGCTAATCAGGGACGACAATTTCCGCTTTTATAGAATTTTTCGTTTAAATGATGTCTCTTCTTAGCGAAAATCCAGTTTAGGCGGAAAGTGTCGTCCCTGATTAGCATGTGCGGACTGCAGAGGCTAATCTGGGATGACACTTTACGCACATACATTATGCCCAGTTTTCTCAGAACACGACATATTTTGTTGAATGTTTTGTAGATCGTGCTGACCTTGACTGTGATCTGCGGCAGCCAAGGAAGGGTATGGTTCTCGAGAGACGGTGTCTGCGTGGCGGCCGCGCCATGCACCTGTGATAACTCAGAGATCCTGTGTAGCGGCCTCCAACTGCGTGCAATGCCGACCTTCATCCCGCGGGACGTCTCCAATGATTCCCTGGCTGGCGGGCCTATGTCAGCCGCTTTCTTCCAGATGTACTCCAACAATATCGAGAATATCGAAGACCGCGCCTTCTGCAACCTGACGTTTGCGTTGTCTACCAGAGTGTTCATGATGCTGAGCTCCAACGCCATCTCATCCTTGGCAGACAACGCCTTTGACTGTATTCAGAATAATTTACACTACCTCGATCTTCAAAATAATCGACTGACTGAGCTCCCGCTCGCAATGCTGAAGCTAACGAATTTGAAAGAACTGTTTCTTCAGAACAATCCACTTGTGCAGTTGAACCCTTTGGTAATGAAGCAACTAGGGCCGACATTGACCAATTTTCAACTAGACTTGGGCCGTTTTTCAACTTGGCCTTCTGAATTTAGCCATCTGCGCGTGATGTACTTTCTCGGCGCCAACAATATAACATTCGCTTCCATCCCAGAAGATGGCTTTTCTGGATTTAACGCGTCGCTAACCCGTCTCCAGTTCCTCAACTCACGGCTTACCTCCCTGCCTCTTAGTTTCTGTGGCATGTCTCTCCTGCAAGACGCACGGATGCAAGTACTTGAACCGCTGGATCTTAAGAACATCTCATCGTGTGTGCGGACGACTGAGATTACCGTCAATGAGTCAACCGGTCTCCGGGAGTATTTCATACATATTGGGAACTCGACACAATCTAACTGACCTTGTATCACATCGTACGGGGAAAGCAAGAAGCCTTGTAATGCATACTAAGAGCGCGCATTAATTTCACAAATATGGAACATTTTCATAACCGTGCGTTCTTCGAACCAATATGAGTCGGGTACTGAGAAAACTGGACAAAATGCATGTGCGTAAAGTGTCATCCCAGATAAGCCTGTGCAGTCCGCACAGGCTAATCAGGGACGACACTTTCCGCCTTAACTGACTTTTTCGCTAAGAAGAGACATCATGTAAACGAAAAATTCCATAAAAGCGGAAATTGTCGTCCCTGATTAGCCTGTGCAGACTGCACAGGCTAATCTGGGATGACAATTTACGCAAAGCATTATGCCCAGTTTTCTCAGAACGCAACACATATGTTTAAGTTCGTACAGGGTTTTACACGTACACAGACATTTTACTCGTGCTCATAAGTTTTATCTTGAGGTATGTGATCGTGATAAAAACATATTCTTAGTAAATCAACCACAAATAGTGCAAACAAAATTAACATTAAAGTGCATACATTTCATAAAGAATCTTATAAAGGCATACATGTCAGGAATTTGTATTAGGTAATCTGAGAATTGAATAATGTTATAAATATCATACGAAGAATATATTTTTCCAAAGTTTTTGTTTGTTTTTTTATATAACATTTTTATGAGATGGTACATATTGTTTTTAGGAACAATCGCCCGTTTTCAGCCGGAAAACAGCTCAATGTGCCGTCGTTGAAATATTATTTTTTTTCAATTATTTAAATATGTCCAATATAAGAAGTTCAACTTAAGTACACACATTTAAAAAACAAGAAAAAACATTCCAATATATATTACTAACACGACAGCCAACAACGTCACGTCGTACCGCGCTGTCACGCACGTTCCCACAAATTGTGTTACAAGCCACTGTGGCTTATATGTGTCGCGTTCTGAGAAAACTGGGCAAAATGCTTGTGCATAAAGAGTCATCCCAGATTAGCCTGTGCAGTCCGCACAGGCTAATCAGGGACGACAATTTCCGCCTAAATTGGATTTTTGCTAAGAAGAGACTTCATTTAAACGAAAAATGTCATAAAAGCGGAAATTGTCGTCCCTGATTAGCCTGTGCGGACTGCACAGGCTAATCTGGGATGACATTTTACGTACATGCATTTATCCCAGTTTACTCAGAATGCGACACATATAAAGACAAACGCCATAACCTCTGTACCCCTCAGCGCATACTCATTCACGAGTTATCTCCCTCCTTTGAATCGAGGGCTTAAAAACAGCATTAGTCATTTAGGCAAGCGCCTTAACCATGATATGGTTATTATGATAATCAAAATTATCTCCCTCGGTAAAAAAAACAACACTTTTAAACAATTAAAACTCAATGAAAAAAGAAATCATTTTGAACCGCAGGTTTTCTGTACAAAATATGCCAACAACATTTCTGTACGGTGTATAGGACTCTTAACTTGTAGTCAAAAAGATAAAATCCTAAACAAAAGCACTGAACTCGCCAGAATTCTCTATATTTGATTTCCATTCTGGCACAACCACCACGCTTCTCTCTTTAAAATAAGCCATTTTACTCAAAACTCTAGGCATAAGAGTAATAGGAGGAACGTGCAGTCTAAAAAACATGAGCCAGATGTATCAATACCTTCATATTATGGACACCAAAATCTACTAAAGAATCTTAAAAGTTTAGCCTAATGCTCTGACGCAAAAAAATATATACATATAAATCGCCCCATTTGCTTTGCAACATTTCAAACAAACCTATACCCCAGTCATCCCTCGCTACGATCTTAGAAAAATAATCTGCCAATCCGTTTTCTTCTCTCGGCATATATTCAAACTCTAAATGAATTAATTTGTTTGCTGTGATTTGGAATATTTTGATAAATCTTTGCTTAATCTTGTAAATCCTTTTTCATAAAACCTATTTTAACAACACTTCAAACTCCATGATTGTCTGTAAACCATTTCACTCGATGGCTTGCAAGCACATCAAATGTGTCGCGTTCTGAGAAAACTGGACAAAATGCATGTGCGTAAAGTTGCATCTCAGATTAGCCTGTGCAGTCCTCACAGGCTAATCAGGGACGACACTTTTCGCCTAAACTGGATTTTCGCTAAGAAGAGACATCATTTAAACGAATAAGTCCATAACAGCGGAAATTGTCGTCCCTGATTAGCCTGTGAGGACTGCACAGGCTAATCTGGGATGACAATTTATGCACAAGCATTATGCCCAGTTTTCTCAGAACGCGACTCATATGCGCCACTCTATATCTACAGGAAGGGTGGTATTTTCAACGACTTTGATAACTTTCCGCTTCCGGTTGATGTGAACATGAAATTACCAATGTTGAAATTTATAACTGCTGCAACATACACCACTGTAGAACAAAGTGTTACAGTATTATTAAATATTACACACTAGAAACACTGAAAAAAGCATCCTTTTTGTAAGAAAAATTTTTAACAACTGGAGTCAAAAAATAGTACACTTGAACAAGTATGGTAGGCCAGAAATGATAATTTACAAAAAAAATATGAAAGATACAGAAATATTGAAAACATTTTAATAAAATCCCTTTAATTTTATAGCGTATATTAATTATATATAAATAATGATATATAAATGTGTTTGTTAAAGTGATGTTTTACACATTTTCAAAAAGTTTCAATCAAATTTATATTTGTCAATTCTGGTCAACCATACTTTTTCCTACTATTTTTTTACTCTAGTTGTTTACATTTTTTCTTACAAAAAGGGGTTCCTTTTTTCAGTTTGTCTAGTGTATTATATTTCTTACATTATCTTCTACAGTGGTGTAGGTTCCAGCTGGT
>VMBQ01002059.1:0-57258 GCA_007657795.1 Dreissena rostriformis | reverse complement strand
GGTGGTGGTGGTGGTGGTGGTGGTGGTGGTGGTGGTGGTGGTGGTGGTGGTGGTGGTGGTGGTGGTGGTGGTGGTGGTGGTGGTGGTGGTGGTGGTGGTGGTGGTGGTGGTGGTGGTGGTGGTGGTGGTGGTGGTGGTGGTGGTGGTGGTGGTGGTGGTGGTGGTGGTGGTGGTGGTGGTGGTGGTGGTGGTGGTGGTGGTGGTGGTGGTGGTGGTGGTGGTGGTGGTGGTGGTGGTGGTGGTGGTGGTGGTGGTGGTGGTGGTGGTGGTGGTGGTGGTGGTGGTGGTGGTGGTGGTGGTGGTGGTGGTGGTGGTGGTGGTGGTGGTGGTGGTGGTGGTGGTGGTGGTGGTGGTGGTGGTGGTGGTGGTGGTGGTGGTGGTGGTGGTGGTGGTGGTGGTGGTGGTGGTGGTGGTGGTGGTGGTGGTGGTGGTGGTGGTGGTGGTGGTGGTGGTGGTGGTGGTGGTGGTGGTGGTGGTGGTGGTGGTGGTGGTGGTGGTGGTGGTGGTGGTGGTGGTGGTGGTGGTGGTGGTGGTGGTGGTGGTGGTGGTGGTGGTGGTGGTGGTGGTGGTGGTGGTGGTGGTGGTGGTGGTGGTGGTGGTGGTGGTGGTGGTGGTGGTGGTGGTGGTGGTGGTGGTGGTGGTGGTGGTGGTGGTGGTGGTGGTGGTGGTGGTGGTGGTGGTGGTGGTGGTGGTGGTGGTGGTGGTGGTGGTGGTGGTGGTGGTGGTGGTGGTGGTGGTGGTGGTGGTGGTGGTGGTGGTGGTGGTGGTGGTGGTGGTGGTGGTGGTGGTGGTGGTGGTGGTGGTGGTGGTGGTGGTGGTGGTGGTGGTGGTGGTGGTGGTGGTGGTGGTGGTGGTGGTGGTGGTGGTGGTGGTGGTGGTGGTGGTGGTGGTGGTGGTGGTGGTGGTGGTGGTGGTGGTGGTGGTGGTGGTGGTGGTGGTGGTGGTGGTGGTGGTGGTGGTGGTGGTGGTGGTGGTGGTGGTGGTGGTGGTGGTGGTGGTGGTGGTGGTGGTGGTGGTGGTGGTGGTGGTGGTGGTGGTGGTGGTGGTGGTGGTGGTGGTGGTGGTGGTGGTGGTGGTGGTGGTGGTGGTGGTGGTGGTGGTGGTGGTGGTGGTGGTGGTGGTGGTGGTGGTGGTGGTGGTGGTGGTGGTGGTGGTGGTGGTGGTGGTGGTGGTGGTGGTGGTGGTGGTGGTGGTGGTGGTGGTGGTGGTGGTGGTGGTGGTGGTGGTGGTGGTGGTGGTGGTGGTGGTGGTGGTGGTGGTGGTGGTGGTGGTGGTGGTGGTGGTGGTGGTGGTGGTGGTGGTGGTGGTGGTGGTGGTGGTGGTGGTGGTGGTGGTGGTGGTGGTGGTGGTGGTGGTGGTGGTGGTGGTGGTGGTGGTGGTGGTGGTGGTGGTGGTGGTGGTGGTGGTGGTGGTGGTGGTGGTGGTGGTGGTGGTGGTGGTGGTGGTGGTGGTGGTGGTCGTGGTCGTGGTCGTGGTGGTCGTGGTCGTGGTCGTGTTCGTGGTCGTAGTCGTAGTCGTAGTCGTCGTCGTCGTCCTAGCAGTAGCAGTAGCTGTAGCAGAAGCAGCAATAGCAGCAGCTGCAGCAGTAGCAGTAGTAGTTGCAGTATGCCTCTTGTTTTACATTGTCACTGTCCCTTTAAATAAGTTCTCTCTACGCCATATAAACAGAGATCTATGACTGGAAGTGTCTGAACTTCGTTTAATACAAATCTCTGTACTTCAGTACTTTAATGAACAAAGTTCTTTGTATTAATAAACATAAATTAAGTTGTACAAAATGCATGTAAACAAAGTTTTTTGTACGCATATATACAATGCTTTAACATCAACAAATTTATATTTACTTCATATAAAGAAAGTTCTCTGTACTCAAGAAGTGAATAAAAACAAAGTTCTGTGTACTTCAGGACTGACTATAAACTTGTGTGTATTTCAGGGAAATATAGCAAAGGTGAGGGAGAGCCAGCCGAAGCTATAGAAGAAGGTGGACACGATGCGCCGCAACCTCGAGGGAATGATGAAGGCGCTGGTGGCGCACCAAAACATCGCCTACCAGGAGAAGGACTTGCAGGAGACGGAGGAGATCAGCGCCATGGGCGTGTACTCCTAGCTGTCATGGTTACAAGGAAGGTGGGTGTCATGGTTTCGGAAATGGAGATGAAAACGAAAGTCGGGGCTGGTTACCTTAGTGACGGTTATTGCATGTACTTTTATTTGTAATGATAAGTATGCATTTTAAGTTTCTTATGATGATATTCAGCGTCCTGCTTAATTCTTACTGTTGCTTGTCCAAGTGACAAGTGCCTATCTGTTGTTTTCTGAGCTGTGTGTATAAGTGGATATACTCTGAGTGATAGGTACATGTGGCTTTACTTTAAATAAAGTACTAACACATAGGTTGTTGGTAGGTTGTGTTTCATTATTTATGAAACCGCGAGTGTTTCTTGTTATTGTAATAGATTGCTACTATCTGGGCCTATCTGGGGATACTTCTATAACATAATTTAATAGTGCAATATGTATCGTTTGTTTCCAGAACTGTAATGTGCAACATATTACTGCTTCGCGTAGTTACCGATGTGAATACAATAAGTGCAAAAACTACTCAATATCCGTCGTGCATTAAACAGTATGTGAAATGCTGCTGTGGCGGATATTAAAAGGAAGATACCATTTTCCGTTTGTACATTTTTGAATAACCAAATATAAAAAAATAGATATGCGATATTGAATTTATGCGTTGAGGACTTCTTATCTATGATCCTTAATGTGCAAAGTAAAAGTACAATTAACCATGATAAAAATAGTTATTTCTGAAACATGAAACTTCTTCTATCATGTACTAATGTTGCTCGACCGTCAATAACCCTTTGACTGCTGGAACCGGATTTTGAAGGTTTTTGCAAACAGTTTGGATCCAGGTGAGACGCCACAGAACGTGGCGTTGAGACGCCACAGAACGTGGCGTCTCATCAGGATCCAAACTGTTTGCTATTCTGATAGTATTCTTTGAAAAAAATCGCAGAAAATGCTAATTTAAGAAATTCAGCAGACGACATTATAGCAGACGACAAATTACCCAGCATGCAAAGGGATAACGTGCATGCATTCTTCTTAGAATGGCTTCTGAATGAATGTGCGTGTTCTATGTAGGGTCTATATTTCTCAAACAGTTTAATTTAAATAAACATTTAAGTACAATTTTTAGTGGAAGCAAATTTTGTTAAAATTAAATCACTACTTTCAATTTGGATTAATTTTATAATCAACATAAATATGTACCCTTATTTTTTGCATGCTGGTTTCAGTCTTACTCTTTGTTTGTTCATTAAAATATATGGCCTTAAATTTACAAAAACAATTTAATAGTGCAATGGAATTAAGGTTCATGTGAAGTGCAAAAATTACCCCACATAGAAGAAAATATAAAATATAAAAATGATCATTAATACCCAAAATAAATAAATGAAATTTTCATATGGTTTAAATACTAACATATTTTTTCGATATATGTATACATTTTCCAAACAAAACACTCACAAATGTTAGTAATAATGTCATTATTAGCAAAAATATTCCAATGTATGACAAATTCTCAAATTCATTAAAACAAAAACACCCACATGAACCAAATTCAACCACCAACAATATAGGCCAGTTATATTTAAGGTACTACTACCATTGAATTGAGTCAATAAAGCCCCACAACGACACAATGCGTATTTCAAATGCACATGTCTATCGACATGAGTCGCTATTTATAGTTTTTGGAAACAGTCTAAGTTTCCACTTGCATATAGCATGCGATCAAGAGGAGTTATGATGTTATACAATATATTTCCTGAAAAAATATCATTTTCAGAATATCTCAATAACAATGACAAAAACTTTGTAGCGCAGAGAACATTGAGGTGTTTACTTTGACAGTAAAAAATGTAGCGCGTGGCAATTAAATTGTGTCGCCCATATCGCGAACGCAGTTGATTTCTTAAAACGAAAGAACATAAATACGCTGTATCGGTTAAGTGTAGATAGTTCAGTATTGAACCGATATTTCGTCGCTATATACACCTTCCATGAGGACTGCGTGTAACTCGGGTGCTAATGCCACAGTAAAAAGGCGTTGCCATGGATGCAGCGCGCGCTGTAAGCTGATGATGTCAAACTGTTACAATCCAAGGGTGTTTGTCGCACAACGAGTGTGTAAACACCGTGAAGGCGGGCGAAACTGGATTGAACTGGATTTATTGATGAGCATTTCAGAAGGGGAAATTTTGATTGTTCAATTGGTCGCGTCATAATGTTGGTGCGCATTAATACTAATACAATGCGATCGGAGCTATTAAGTTTGCGAACGCAGAATCTGGATGCAAAGTGGTTAATTGCAGTAACGGACTTAATTCTTCGGTATACGTATATTATGTTACCTATGGGGCGAATTGCAGAAGGCAATCGCCCCAAAAACGTTGTCAGTATCTACATTATTTGTGTGACCTTTCGTTTCATGTAACATAACTTGTAAATAAGAAGAACTGTTTAGTTTTTATGTCCATATGCATCATTAGCTGCTAACGATGCAATAGCTTGTGATCTGTAAAAACAATTGAAAAAAATGCATGGTATGATCAGTTGAAATTTGTGCAAATAAAAAACTACGTATTTTTCTCATTGAAAACAAGGATTTCTTTTAGGTAGTCACCAAGGCCTACATTTACCTCGCCATTTATAACCGGGTACTCATGCCAGGAAGTGTTTACTGATTGCGACTGTGTTTTGCTTTCTGTATCTCAATTGTATTTATTTTTGAACGCCTTTGAAAAAATTATGTTAAGTTTTTGATAAAAGTGCCACATGTTCCTTTGTACGAAACCAAATATTTCCTTTGTAAGCTGTGTATGCTTCATCAGTGGTTTATTAACTACAATGCTTAAATAATATTTCATCCAGATCGCATGATGCGACTCTTTACTATGGGCTTTGGATTAAACAAAAAATAGCATAATTTACATGTTTATTCCCATGGAAGCCACGTACTGCAGAAGAAGAATGCAATGGGCTTGAATCCACTCAAAATTATTGTTTTGCAAACAAACAAATAACAATCTGATCCAGGTGCCGGTGTTTTATTTTTAATGATTTCCACATGCATCCAAAACTAAAATATATTAGTTATTCTATCAAATAAGTGTTTTACAATGGTCCGAATATATTAAGTAAAATGCAAATTATATGTTCCAAACTTGTAAATAAAAAGAAACAAACAAACTATAAGATATGGAACAAAACAAAAACAAAACCGATAAACGCAAAACATAAAGGAGTGGCGATCCATGTATAAACAAACGCTTTTGTTCTAAAATGCTTACAACCGTGTATCAGTTAGTACGTACAGACTAATTCAAAGATTGTCGATTACATAATTTTCAAACTTGTCATAACGGATTCAAAACATAAAAAAATTGTGTACAAATAAGAGCGAAATAACACATCTTGCATACGCACATACTTACAAACACATGTTTATTTATGAGTGATATTCATTTGAAATAAAGAAAACTTTAAAGGGGTAAAAAAAAAAGATTGAATCATTTGTTTACTGTTTCTTTTGTTTTCGTTGCGAGTTTTGTGAACACGTGGATTGCATAAATAAACTAAAACACGCATAATGCAATATATGTCTTTCCTAATGATCGAGCCGTTTAGGGTGGAAGCCTTTTGTTCCGAAAGATCCGGATTCTACCGGGTCAATCATGCCGGGGTCAACATTTTTAATCCGTTTTGGTTGCTAGTGTTGTTGTTAACATTTCTTTCATGCTGTATTTATTAGATTTTTAATTCCGTGATTTCAATGTATCTTCAGCAATGCGTTATTTGTTTCCCTGAAGCGTGATATAACAGCTCATTGCCGGTTCCGTTATTTTTCTTCCCTACAGTGACTGTTATCAGCACGGCCAGTGTGTTATTCGTCTACCATTAAGCGTCTTTCGCAAATTCTTCGGCGATTGCGTTATTTTTCTCCCGTATATCGTCTTAAAGCAGCTCTTGGAACAATCCAGCATGTGCCTCAACATTACCGGCATTAGCCAGCTGTTCGTCCACTTCAAACTCATTTTCCCCTTGACCGGCATTCTCTTGTTTGTCGGTCACTGCAACATCATCATTCTCCCATTGACCGGCATTCTCTAGTTGTTCGTCCACTGCAGAATGTGCCTCAACTGGAGCGTCAGTCTCAGCTACTCGGCCTATTTCATAAGAAGATTCTGTAGAAATGGAGTTGGAATCCACCGAGCCGTCGTACAGATGCGTTTCTCTCATCTGTGAATTTATATAGAAAGGAGAAGATAAAACCGTTCGATCATCCGCTAGCCTTTTATTCAGGACGAGTAACCAATGGTCCATACAACAAGAAAAAAAACATAAAGCATAAATACAACTTTATATATAATACAATTTCGGGAACCGAAATCGAACGAAAAAAAAGCAAACAAATATTGTGATTCAGGCAGGTTGCAATTTATGTACATGAAGCCTTGCAATATCACGAACTCCATGACTAAAAATTGAAAATCATATTTAAGTAAAGTAGAGCAGTGCTGGTATTTAACTCTCTCCTATGTCAAATTCTTATCATAAATTGCACTTAAATCTCTTTGGGGAAAATTTACGAGAAATCTATTGAAATACAATGTAGTTGTACCATTCAGCACAAGCATACTAAAGGTATCGATACGCATCAATTTTAATGTCACACCATACCTGGAGAGACAGGTATATTGGTGTCATCTGACGTTCTGAATTGTTGTCGGGGTCGATTTCATGATGAACGATGTTGCCTTCTGCAAACACGATAAACATATGTTTTATAAAATTGTGAATGAAGTTAGGTCTGTACGTCACATCGTCTGGTCATGAAGAATACTTCTAATAATTCGATGGTATATTACAATTATCATAGGGGTATACTAGTTACAGAGCGAACACGAAATACGGACCCAACCATACACCCTTTCACCAACGAACGAACGATTCGATTACCATAGCCCGCCTTTGGGGGCATAAACAGCGAACTCGTTATATTAAACGTAAACAAATAGACTTTAGTTATTGTATCGATAAACACACATATAGACATAAACTTTAAGCACATTGTAGTCCAAGTGAACGCAACACGGTTGGTGAAAGTATGTGAAATGTAAATACTCAACAAATACACATAAAATATTAAATTGAACACATCTTACATATCACAACACAATACATTTTTTACAATTCAGTAAATAATCAATTATTAACATTACTTAATTTTGCTTTAAATGTTGGAATAGCGACAATTACTCACGAAGAGGTTTGGTTGTCAAACTGCGTGAGAAAGACGAAGATTTTTTTTTTTTTATTTACTCGCATGTTTTTTGGGTTTGTACTAAATTACAAAGGGCAATGGTGGGATTAAATACAATACAAGTTATCATTGAACAATTTAATCATCTCAATATTTAGCAATGACGAAATCGAGCTGTTGTATGGTGTATGAATGAGCTATTACGTCGATGTATTAAAGGGCTAAAAGCATGACAAAATAAGTTACATTATGCAAGCACAACATAAATATCAATTTAAAAAGGATTCACACTCTAAGTATCACTATGGATAAATCGGAAATTTTGGTTTGAAGAAAAGGCTTTCAATACAAACTATATATTCTAAAGGCTAGTGCCAGTTAAGATTTTGATGCGTGAGCTGAAATTTAATTAAGATGTTATTTCACGTATTTTTAAAAGACATTTCCATCATATGTCCTATGTAGGTCTTCAACTGTACGATCGAATAATACATATGTTCATATAATAACGATAATTTAAAGCTTTACCGACATGATTTTGATTTATATACAAATATATATATTATTTGAATGTTGCTCATTTTCAAATACACATGCCATTTGATATGATTCAATTACATTATACTAGAATTGTGTTTCTCCATCCATACCTCTGAAACAAATCCATTTTATTTAAGTAAGTAGACTTTTGTTTCATGTTCTGTTTAGTGTTTATATTCTAATATAAACAAGAACTTAACGTAAAAACATAGTGTGTAAAGATCTTCTAACAGCAGAGAGTTTATAACACATAACGTATTGGTGTGAAGCCTCTGCAAAATGTACTCACCTGTTGACCGACACATACGATTAACTTCCAACGTACTTTCACATTGTATCTCAGCGTACTCGTCATCAACCTTTTTTAAATAGAACAGTACAAAAACTAAACATTCCAAATATACATAAACACTATCCAAATATAAACACAAATGCAAAATAAACGGTGTATCACAAAGACACTGTTCGCAGTACAGTTTAACTTCGTTTGACTTATTTTATTTTTAATCTTACAATTAAGTCGCAATTAAGCCCCATTATGTGGTGCTCCCATTAAAATTGTTTGAATGATAATTTCAGAGCACACTCAGTTAAACTTCTTTCATAATTAAAGATATAACAGTTGTCAAAATCGTCATTTCAGCAAACAATACCATACAAATACTAGATTGTATACGTTTTATAACAATATTAAAACAGTAAAGAAATATTTTCAATTACAAAGCAAATGTATGTATTCATTTAGAGCTGAATTTTCAATAAGACATCTTACTACATGATGAAAGTCATGTATTGGGTCGTGCACGACGCCTACTGAGCTTAACGGCATTGCTCCCAAGGCAGTAGGCCCAGGATCCACGCTGATGATCGTCTGTCTGGGTAATTGAAACACCAACAATGACGTCGTATAAAGTTAGTTTGTACAACTGTGCCTCTGTCCATAATGTCTTTAGTATTTATTGACATATATAATAGAAGCGGAAATACCATTGTACAGACGACGAAGGGGAAACGAATTTAGAATACCCATTTCTGAATTGTTTCAAGCTCGGTCTGGAAAGTCGTCGACAATGCCCCCGACGCCAGGCATACACAGTGCCTATTGTTCCGACAATACATCCAACTATCCCTATCCCTATCCCTCCAATGCCAACCCAGTTGACTGTCGTAGAGCCTTTGCTGTCATCAGGTCCTTAAATAAAAAAAAAAATGAAATATAAACGTAACATTCGATAAACATCCTTGATTACATAAATGTGTGTTTAGTACTGCCTCTATTCAAGACAGTGTTTGTATAAAAAAATAATTATGTTCATTTAAAGCGATTTAGGCAAGTGAAGTTCGTCTTATTTGCATGTTTATGTGTATGGATCTACAAGCTTTAAGGGCGGATCAGTATTATTGTTGAGTATGTCGTTAAGTTTGTGTTGCTTACACCCACTTAGTCTTCCTCTTCGTTATCAAGAACTTCTTAGCTGGTTATTTGTTCCTTAATTGCACTGTTCGTGACTTTCAATTAAATTAAGCACGATTATGTGAACATTATGAGTCGTCTATTAAAGGGAGACTGTACGATTTGCATATGCGTTAAATTGTAATATAATTATAAAAAATATGTTACAATAACACAAAATAGGCAAGAAAAATTATACATTGAAGACGAATTTCATAAAATGCAGCAAAGACAACTAAATGCTGATGTTGATCGTAGAGTTTAGAGATATAATGGAGAAGATTTCCTAATGCACAACTAACTACTCGAAAATAAATAAGTTAAATCACGTGCGCAATAATTGTATTTTATTTTCACCTTCTGAAGAATCTTCAAATGAAACATCAGGCTTAGCGCTTGTTGACGCAGTGCCAGTTGAATATGTGAACGAAGACGGTGCCGGCTCTGTTGTTTTTGCCCCTGCGGTTTTGGTTGTGGGCGATGTTGTTGATAAAGTAGGTAAGCTGTGTATGGCCGTCGTGGATGATTCTGAGATTGTTGCTGGTGATGAGGTAAGTGTTGTAGACGTTGGTGTGGTTCCTAAATAGATCAGAAAAAGCCACATTTTCGTGATATTACCACAAACGGGTAACCACTTCCCAGAAACCAACTATCTATAATCATATGTTGTACATGTGGTCGCCAATTGGTTGTATAATAATCGGTTACTATTGATTGATTTATATCATATTAGATATATTCATCAGAATTGTTTCTCTTCATAAACGTGTACCAAAAAAGTTAAAATTGCATATCTTTTCCCTACAATACTAGTATTACGAAGTTTATAACATGTATAGTGATTTATAATTGTCTTATGGTGCAACCTTAGTTCATAAGGAATCGTTGCGGGCGGGCGGGCGTCAGGCGGAACAATTCTTGTCCGGGCCATTCAAATTTCGTTCGTTGTGAGATTTTTAAATCATTTGGCACATTTCACAATCATTGGATGGTGTGTCATGCGAAAGAATTACGTCGATATCTGCAGCGTCAAGGTCACACTTTGAGTTCAAAGGTCAAAAATGGCCATAAATGATCTTGTCCGGGCCATAACTATGTCATTAATTGTGAGATTTTAAAATTACTCGGTAAATTTTTTCGCAATCATTAACGGTGTGCATGCAAAAGAATTACGTCGATATCTCCAATGTCAAGGTCACACTTTGAGTTCAAAGGTTAACAATGGCCATAAATGATCTCGTCCGGGACACAACTATGTCATTGATTGTGAGATTTTAAAATTACTCGGTGCATTTGTTCACAATCATTAGACGGTTTGTCATGCGAAAGAATTGCGTCGATATCTCCAAGGTCAAGGTCACACTTGGAGTTCAAAAGTCAAAAATTACCATAAATGAGCTTGTCCGGGCCATAACTATGTCATTCATTGTGAGATTTTAAAATGACTATGTACATTAATTTTGTTCACAGTCATTGGACGGCGTGTAATGCGAAAGAATTCAAGAGTTCAAAGTTCAAAATGGCCATAAATGATAATGGCATAATAAATCTTAACTAGAAATGGCGCGGCAGGTGCCGACGCGTATCCCCACGCCGCATAGATGTTATATTAAAAGGCAATTTTTGGTGGGCCCCGGGGATGGGTAGGAAAAAATATTTGTGTACGAAAAAAAATTAGGGTACGAAAAACAATTTGGTACAAGAAAATTTGGGTACGACAAAAATGTTGGGTAGGAAAAAAAATTGGGTACGAAAAAAAAACAATTGGGTACGACACAAAAATTGGGTACGAAAAAAAATTGGGTACGAAAAAAAATTGGGCACAAAGAATATGTGGGTACGTAAACAAATTTGGGTACGAAAAATATGGGTACGAAAAAAATTTGGGTACGAAAAACATTTTGGGTACGAACAAAAATTGGGCACGAAAGATTTTGGGTACGAAAAAAAGATGCGGAATGGGGGTATGGGGAAGTAGTTCCCGTGGACCCGTCGATAAATTTTAAAGAGGACGGGAACCAAGCTGCCCTTACCTTTATCAATGGCCCTGGGGTGGGTAATGCGGACATGGATGGTCGAGATAGACCGTGTTGCCATAAGAGATGTTCAGTATTAAAGTGACGTCAATTGATGAATAAATGAAGAAGTTATGTTAAAACAAAATGTTGGGCCCCACCCCAACCCCGATTCCGCATCTCCTCCTACACTATTAGCACTAGAACCTTGAAACTTACACACATGATAGCTATGAGCATATGTGCGACGGTGCACTATTTGGAATTTTGATCTTACCCCTGGGTCAAACGTTATTATCATGTGCGTCGCATGTTGTTAGTAAAATGAGTTTTTTTTACCCATTTTACCCATTTATTTACCCATAACTTTTGACCCAGGGGTCAGATAAAATTCCGTCACCGTCACCGTCGCACATATGCTCATAGCTACCATGTGTGTAAGTTTCAAGGTTTTAGTGCTAATAGTGTAGGAGAAAATAGTGGACTATCAAAAAAGAAGCGGAGATCAATACAATATCCCCGCGCTTTTAAAAGCTTGGGGGTAAAAAATCGCCATAAATTAGCTTCTCTTGTTTTGTGAAGACAGCATGCAAAATATTCTGTGTCAATGCAGCACGTGGGGATATACGTCACGTCTATGGACAAAGCTCTAGTTATAAAGCTGTTTCAAATTGAAAACCTGGTTTTGTGACATTTTTGTCTCTTGTTATGTTGTTATTTTGCAACTGCAATTGTGACTGGAGCCATGCTTGAAACCGGAAGTCAGGGCAACACGTTACAATTTAACGTAAGATCTTTTAAAAATCATTTTTTATGTGCAAAGCATTCTAAATAACTCTCAAACTCTGAGTAGGAGATTCCAGTAAGTCGTTAAACTATAATTTTGTACACGTGAATTTCGATCTAACAAGGTTATTGTTACATTTCATCCAAACACATAATATTATTAATGCTTTATTCCAACTGTCTACTTACGTGGCAAACATATAGCTCTCGGATAGGTCCAAGTCCCGTTCAAGCAATGGAATACGGTGAGATTTGAATAAAATCCAAAGCCACATGTCAGTGTAGCTATCGTACCAAGTTGACTGTAGGTCAACGACCCTCCGGTCACAATCAAAACCGGACACTCTACAAATCGTATTAATAATATAAACGTATGTGCCATAAGGATAGCGAGTTCACAATTCAAATATAAATGAAGAGCAATGCTTTAAATAACGCACGATGTGCTAAAATAGAATTCCGCTTATTCTAAGATAAATTCAAACACATTTAATTTAACGAGAATATGAATATATTATGTATTATATCATGATTTGTTAAATTTACGCACCTGAACAAACCAAAGATATCGTTTTAGATTTAGGGCAAGAATATGGGTAATAATCATTGAAGCACGAGTTTATATGACTCGCCATTTTTGGACAGCTCGCTGTGTAAAGAAGCATGGGTCCATCGCCTCCCATGTTTTGAGCAACAATGATGTTCTATATAGCTTAAGACAAAGCAACACGTGCAATACTTTAATTACTCAAGCAAAGTTTCAATAAATGTTTAAAAAACTAATATACGTTTAATTTAAAGACTTTCCTTCAATGCAGCATTTCTTCTTAATATCAATTATATGTTCTTGTATTAAATATTACCATGATAAGTCTACAAAATGTATTATCAAAAACACAAACAATTGAATGTAACATGATGCTGTTATGTTTTTTTGTAAAAATGTAAGTATTACACATTTCTGATAAGCAATTATATTAACATCACTTGGACAAGGACGTACTAGTATAAGATTCATTTTACTGATAACTCCCTTCAATTCAAGATGAATTCTAGTAAATGGTGCACTTTAAAAAAAAAATACAGTTTAGCGCAGGATTAATGTTATTGTTACGTGACAGCACTCTGTTGTGGTTTTGCTGTATATTGGTAATTATTTTGATTAACCTTAGTGCTAATGAGAACTAGTTTAAAATATTATATGTCTCATTATGATGCTGGTTTGCTTCTGTGGCAGTTTTTCTTCATGCCAAAAGGGTGTCTCTGCATATGTTAAAAAACTTTTTTTTCTGTTTGTTTTTTCTTGCGATATGATATATACAATGACAAACAAACTTGTTTTCGCGCATTATCAAAATAAAATGCAATCATCGCATTAAATTGAACAATTGAAAAATTTGAACTTGACAATTTTATGGAACTGTATCTTGTGTATTAATGGTAGTCAGCATTAGGATTTGTGTAATGCGGTTAGTTTAACCTATTTATTTTAGCTCGATTGTATCGAAAGTCTATGGCTTATTTGAAACACTCTCGAGTCCGTTTCCTTGTACTAGAACCAGTACTTGGTGTCTATGGGGGAGATGTAAAGAACTCGCCCACAGTGGGGATCGAACCCGTGATCTCCCGTTTGCTAGACGGACACCATATCCACTACGCCACGGCGATCTTAATGCGGTTAAAAGGTCCGGTGTTTCGTTGTTCAAATATGAACTGAAATGTTATTCTTTATAATACTGGCAATGAAATGCATGTTCAACAGAACGCTTTTATGAATCCTATGAACAAATGGCAAATGTTAAGTAAATAGTAAATAGAAGTATTGAACTGACCATTGATGTGGCAAATGTCAGGAAATAGTCGAAGTCTTAAATTAAGAGAACATTTATGTACACGTAAAAAGTATTATAAGGACTTAATCCGCAAGAAAAAGGCCTGTTGGTATAGGAAAAAAATGATTGAGATTGAAAATTTAAGAAAACACAAACCAAGAGACTTTTGGCGATTTTTCAAATCAAAAAATACTTCTATAAAAAATAAAATATCCTTAGAAGAATTTACAACTTTTTTTGAAAGCCTGAGTAACAATGCGTCTAATGTTTGTAATAATGAAGCAGAAGATTTTTGTTTAAATAATGATTTTAATTTAGAAAATTCTACATTCCCAGAACTTGACGTACCTATTTCTGCTGAGGAAGTTCGAAATGCAATTAAACATTTAAAACGAAATAAATCATCAGGTAGTGATTGTATGTTGAATGAATATTTTCTTGAATGTAGTGATATTTTGTCTGCACATTTGTGCGATGTGTTTAACGGTATTTTTGTATCGGGTTTCTTTCCCGATAAATGGACAGAAGGAGTTGTAATCCCTCTGCATAAAAAAGGTGCTGTTAATGATGTCAATAATTATAGAGGGATTACTTTAGTAAGCTGCTTTTCAAAATTATTTACCACGATTTTAAACAAGCGCATTGAAACTTTTTGCAATGAAAACACTATTATTTCGGATGCGCAATTCGGATTTAGGAAAGGTTATTCAACTATTGATGCTATTTATATATTGATGTCGATTGTACAAAATTATTTAAATGAAAATAAACGTCTGTATGTTATTTACGTCGATATGCTAAAATGTTTTGATAGTATATACCGCAATGCATTATGGTTGAAAATGTTCAAATCTGGTATACAAGGTAAACTGCTTAGAATAGTGAAGGATATGTATGCGAATGTTAAGTCACGGGTTAAATCATGTTCATCATATTCAGATTATTTTAGTTATGCGGTTGGACTGAGGCAAGGGGAGGTAATGTCGCCTATTTTGTTTTCTTTATTTGTTGAAGATCTTGAACTTTATCTTCAAGATAACATTAACTCTGGTTTGAGTATAGATGATATTGTGTTGATTGTATTATTATTTGCTGATGACATGGCTATTTTAGGCAAGTCACCTGCTGAAGTCCAATCACATTTAGATAAATTATATATATACTGCAATGCTTGGGGGCTAAATGTTAACACGGCAAAAACTAAAATAATGGTATTTCGGAAAAGGGGAGGATTAAAGGAAAATGAAAAATGGTCATACAATGGTAATGATATTGAAGTTGTTGATAACTTTAACTATTTAGGCACGGTGTTAAATTATACTGGAAGTTTTAAATTAAACCAAGAACATTTGGTTGGTAAAGCCCTTAAAGCATTGAATACATTATTGTTAAAATGTCATGACTTTGATATAAAACCAAAAATATTGTGTCAGTTGTTTGACTCCTTTGTGGGTTCTATATTAAATTATGCTTCAGAAGTGTGGGGTTTCACAAAGTCAGATGATATTGAACGCATACACTTAAAATTTTGCAAACGATTGCTTCAAGTTAAAATAAATACATGTAATGTTGCTGTTTATGGAGAATTAGGTAGATATCCATTGTATGTAAACAGGTATGTTAAAATTATAAAGTTTTGGTTTAAAATTCTTAACACTGAAAATATTATTATGCAAATTGTTTACAAACAAGCATTAAACGATTGTAATAAAGGTTATACAAATTGGGTCACAGATGTTAAGAAGATGTTAAATAATTATGGATTTGGTTATGTATTTGAAAATCCAAACGTTGTGCAAGTAAATAGTTTTGTTACAGAGTTCAAATGCAGACTTGTTGACAATTTTAAACAAGAATGGTATGGTAAAATGAATAACAGCTCTGTATTAGATATGTACAAAATGTATAAATCTTCTTTGGAATACGAAGAATATTTAGACTTACTCCCTAGACGTCTGCGTTTATTTTTTGTAAGATTAAGAGTCTCTGCACATCCGTTGAGAATCCAAACTGGCAGATATGCTCAGAACAACATTCCACGAAATGAGCGTTATTGTTTATGTTGTAATTCCGTTGATTTAGAAGATGAATATCATTTTATATGTATATGTCACTGTTATATAGATTTAAGAAAAAGATATATTAACCGTAAATTTTATATTAACCCATCTGTGTATAAATTCCACAAGTTATTAGTTTCAAGTGATAGATTAGTAATTTCAAATGTATGTAAATATATTAAAGAAGCTTTAGTTATAAGAAATACATTCCTAAATAATACTGTTTGATAGATTTCATCACCCCTCGATAGAACGTACGTGTTCTTGGCATATATTGTGTTTTTTTGTATTTGTATTTTGTAATTGAACTTATGTTACATAATTTTATGTTATTACTCGTATTCACGTGACAGAAAATAATTTGTATATTTGAATTGAAGACGATGTACTGTTGTATAAGTCTGAATAAACTATCTGTCTGTCTGTCTGTCTGTCTGTCTTAAATTACCCAAATTAACTTGCATCATTAAATTGTCCGTTCAACTAATGTGTTCGTGATTGAAAGAATAGCAAAACGATTGATTACTTAATAATCTTAATGTGATGATTATCAAAACGGTCCCACGTGTAAGTAATTGTTTATTTGCCTTTTTGTTACGAAAATATACTCTGAGCAACAACTATTTATTGTGTATGCCAGGCACCAATTAGGGGCCTAATTGAAGGAATGTCTTGTCAGTTCATGTTTTCCACTCCATGTATTGGTAACATATCTTATCATTTCTGGTAATTTTTCACAACAATCTGATGAACTTGTTATAAATATTGGTTGAATACACTAGTTCAATAGCATAATCAAGTGCATTGATCTCACCCGATAAAAGTCATCAATATTTTGTCCAGTCTGTGACGGCAGAAATGTGTCCGTTAAAACGAGTAAACTACGCCGCTTACGGTTAAGGTCAAATCCAAAAATGATAAATCTAGTCGGCGAACTTAATAAACTATAAAGCCTGTAAACTCGTATACATAAAACATTATTTTTGCGAAATACGTACGTCAAGTTCATCATTCGACAATATATTTCCCCATAGGATGCCTCAAAATTGCGGT
The DNA here is from genome assembly GCA_007657795.1 of Dreissena rostriformis. Taxonomy (NCBI): domain Eukaryota; kingdom Metazoa; phylum Mollusca; class Bivalvia; order Myida; family Dreissenidae; genus Dreissena; species Dreissena rostriformis. Next base: position 40,180 of record VMBQ01002059.1, on the reverse strand, counting down.
CACAAACCGATCCCCAGACGCCATGTGCAAAAAGCTCAACTCGACCATCAAATCTGCTTGTACCGTTCAATAAACGAGCTTTGGTGCTTTGATGTCCTGACAAAACTAAAAATGTGAAAACAAGTTCTTAGAACACATTTATACTACGCTGTTCATATTGCAGTCTCGTTAATTAGATAGCGGTCGGAGGATTTCTTAAAATCCGACTTATAACTTAGTATTTATGTTCCCTATTTGAGTTTAAACGAACACATTTGTATGTTAAGAGTAACGATCTTGCTATTAAATGTGTGTTTAAAATAGTTATTCTGTACAGTTATCTGTATTTAAATATCGCTGAAAAACATTCGAGTCGGGGATCAATGAAAAACGAAGTTAATGCATGGAAACGAAAATAAGATTCAACATATATTCTTACTGAATAGTATTTCTACACAGATTTGCCAACGTCATTAACTGTCGGCAATGTTTGTCTTACATTAATCTAGAGTTGTTTGTTTTAAATTGTTTAATGTAAGCCGTAATAAGGTGTAATTCATGCAGAAAAGTTAGCCAAATTATGCTGCTTTACCCTAAATATAATTTGTTACATGGATACTTCATCCCCCCCCCCTTAAATTAAATTAACAAATCACATCCTTGTTTCAGTTCATAAACGATTTATTATTTCGGTTGTAAGACGTGTGCATGTAGGATTTTATTGTATAAGACATAAATAAAAGCACACACTTGTTGTTTTAAACGAATGGCCTTCATATTGTGATAAAATTTAAGTCGGTATTGTGTATTATAAATACAATTCGTTGCAAAATCATCCGACATTAATGAAATCCGTGTTATTCCTTTACTAAACATGTTGTGTTTTACCACGACACATAAGGCCAACATCTTTCCGGTGTGTGCATATATGTGCGGAATCAAACATACATTCGCTGACATCCTTCTCAGAGCCAGTGCACTTAAGAGACGCCATATGTATCTTTCCAGAGCCTTCGCCAAACATATGACCGTGATTACCGTAACTGAAGAAGAGTTTAAGACGCATCTGATGCAACAAGACAATAATAAAACGACATATTAAATACTGTGTTACATATTTGTGCTTGTTGATATGATTATAAATAACAAATATCTGTCCGGCGGAACCTTTCCCTCATGTTGCATGCCTTCAATTGTCTAACAAACCCAAATCAGTTTTAAACAGTAATCAGTCCATAAAGATACAGCACCTTGCATTCACCATTCTGCATAAAACCATTCCCTCATTCCTCCCAAACAGGCTGCCACAAACAGTTCCCCAAGTGTCATTGATTTTCAACTCAGCTCTTCCAATGAAGAGAAATGAAGTTGATTCATAAACTAAACGCATGTCCTGGATTATTAATGGTTTGCCTGTGACAAACAAAAATAAACAAAGTTATTTCCTTTATATCATATTACTGCAATACTTTTATGTATGGAATAATGTACTTACAAATAACGTCTTTAATATTCAATCGTCATTGAATCGGGTACTAATAACACAGTTATGAGTAACATTACTTTATGTGACTTATATACTATAAAAGAAACACTATTAAAGACAAATTATTTCCTTTACCGAATTGTATAGGTATAATATACTATATAACATGGATGCTAATAGACCAGTTAAATATTGACCCAAGTGGATAAACAACTTTTTGGACTATGTTCAAAGCCGATAACGGTTCTGTCTTCTGATAAATCTATCAATAAACCCAAAATGGTCCTAATGAATAGATTAGTTTGCAACATGTTTGTTTTTTAGGTATCGAATTTTTCATTAGGGTTATGTTTTGAATGGTTGTATAGAGAGATCGAGTTGATTTTTTTTGAAGCCTTGACTTAATTGAACTGTTTAATTTAATTTAATTTCCACGATAAACTAATGGTGACAATTTAATGCAATCGATATAAAACGCTTAAACGTGTATTCGTATTGTTTTTGCAGAAAGAAAAGATAATCTATTTGATATAGAAATAATTCTCCAGTACGAAAAAATGTATTCCTCATAACGATACGTGTGTATTATTACTGGCATTATAATCCTGCTTAGAATCTAAAGCGAACGCGGGGTTTATCAAAATATATCGTCCCTCCAGGGTATTTCAGTTTCGAATGTCAAATGCGACGTACTTAAATGATGAGTATTCGATTGGCCCTTAATGTCCAGTGGATCATACGGAAAGATATTTTTGCTTCGACGTGTTTTGGCAGAGTTATGGCCCTTTGTATGTTGTCTACTGTAGAATATACAGTCCCCTGACGCTTGTGTTTTCGGCTCCTCGTTTACTGCTGTGAGAATAGTGTTTACATTTAAATTGCCTTTTATGTTTTTTTTTTTATCTTAAAGACATACATTTTGTGTGCAATATTTTTTGGNTGTGTGTGTGTGTGTGTGTGTGTGTGTGTGTGTGTGTGTGTGTGTGTGTGTGTGTGTTAACTAGTTAGTGAATCTCGCTCTAACTTTCACAGCTTACTGAACTAAATTTGTTTTTGATGGTAAATTAAGGAATTTGTCTGCGAGCAGTTTAATATGAATAATGGCCATTTGTCTTTTTGTTTTATATATGTCCTGTGTAATATATAGTGCATTTTTCAGTGTTGTTGAGGCATTAGTGTCTTTCGAGTTGTTTGTGTTATTGAGTGAATTTTCTTTCCGATTCGCTTTTCGAATTAAAGATATCAACAGAAAAAATGCAACAATTCTTTAATACAGGTTAATATTATCGGTATTTATATCACGACATCGTAACCAATCAATCAACAACGTGTTATCTAATTTTGAAGCATATGTTTTGTACATGAATCATCTTACTTGTTATCGCATGAGAAAACAAATACCCCGACAAAATAAACATAATATTCATACTTTATATAAAACATAAAGTTAACCAATTATGATTGCTTTCACATAATTCGGTTTGTCGAGTCATATAAATTATTAAAGAACTTACATTCAGCATCTGCACTCCAAGTTCTATTGTTTTCACATACGTATTTAACCGTGTCTGGATTGCCAGAATGGCACCGAATTGTTAATGTTTTTGTTGAATCGTTGTACATTTGTATTTGACCATGTGAAATGTTTGCCCTACCGCACTCTGAAATGCAAAAGTGTCCTTACAGGGTAGGGCATGCATGAAAATTGCAATACAATTTGTATCAACATTTTATTGATTTGTGCCATACCTGCACACACTAGCGAAATCCCACCGGATTCGCATGGTCTACTGAAACTAGGAATCGTGTAGGTACATTGGTTGATATGCTCTTTACTGCCTGTACAATTCAAGTCCATAATCATTGGAAGTACACCAGTTGTATTATACCAGTAATCCACGTAGAATGCAGATGCGCTATGTAATGCAATAATTATTTGTATCATTCAAAAATTGGTTTAATTGTTATGCAATAAATTTTATAACATGTGAACTTATTCAGAATGGCCATTTAAAACTTCGATCTTACCACGGGTTAAAAAAGAAACTACACATACAAAAACAAGACATGAATATATTTTTACATACGAAAAGGTATTAATTTCTAATGGGCTTACTTACGAATTTCCTGGACGAGTTCAATACAAAAAATATGGTATGATACGACAACGAGTGTCAGATCTTTTTTATCACATGGTTTTAAATGAGCAAATTAAATAAATATTTACGCAAACATAATGATAAATCCCGAATGTTGTTAACATTTCGTGACATCATTTGACGTTGCAACGTCATTTCAGCAAAAAAACTAAATGCGATTGGTCAATAAACGAAAACTAAGTCAATGAAAACGCTGAAAAAAAAGTATATTACACATGCGTAATATAAAAAATACACGTAATGGTTATATTACATGGGAAACAGGGTATGGCATGTGATAATATATGTATATTGACTGTATAATTAACTGTTTAGGTCACACTCTTCAATACTAGAGGACATAACAATATAAATCTTAGATCTTGTAATAATTATCATTACCCAAATCCCATCAGTCTGCACAGAACTTCAGCATCTTCAAAGCCAAAGCCTTCCGGACAAACTGTCCCGGTCTTGTTATCAACATGCACTTCAACACGACCGTCCTGCTGGCTTGATCCATCGAAAAGCTGTATGGAGCTGATATTCAAAGGAAGACCTTAAAATGAAATCAGTTCATGATTGTATAAATACTTGAATGTCAATACTTCATATTCTTCATATGTACGATACGCAACTGGAAAACTATCAAATTGCATCAACTTGAAACTTTTTTAGTATTACTTGAAAGGAAGTTCTTTGAACCATTACTCTTGTTAACATAATTACGTGGTAATTGCTCTTTTTTAACCTATCGAGATGTAATTCACATTAGTTCGATACGGCCGAACACACAAATAAATAAACATGATTATTTACGTGTAATCGAACAATTGAGAAAAAAAATGTTTTCATAATACAATATTTAACCGGTAATTTTTTTTTAATAGCAGCAAATCTTTTTCAGATCTTAATTGTTTCATTATTTGAATCAAATTAAAAAAACAAATAGCACATATTGATTTGTTAAAGTTTATCAGTCTCAATGACATACGGTCATAAGTGTAAATGGCAATTTTGCTACTTTTAGCGGCATTTACTAATCAAATGACAAAATATCAAATATAAAAAGGATTTAATGTATATTTTAAATTTCATAAAGTAATCGAGTCAAATGAATGCAGTCAAATTATAATGCAGTAGATTGCACATGAAGACAAATTGCATGCATGCATGCATTCCAGTATACCCCCTATCTTTCGTAGAGGAGATATAATTAAGATCATCTCGAAATAAGTTATATTCTTAAAAGAAAAGATTTACAATCCTGCATATGTCGCGACCCGCCCAAGTAAAAAAAAGATACATTTCCCACTAAACTGTATCTAAGTCTATACAAAATTGCACAGAGTGGAAGTAATGTTAAGTAGTTATTTATCAATGAATCATGAATGTCGTCGACATAGTCCAAATTCCATATTAACGGCGAACTACAACTGTGTATTAATGTATAGGCGTTTGACTTGTTTGCTTTATGTTAACGTAGTTTATTCTATCGACGCGTTCATGAGTTGTATTCTACCGTAACATATTTGAGTCCATGCATTTGACCCGATTTCTGCATAAAAATTAATTGATATGTTTATATCTAACTGCATACAGGTCAGTGGCAGGTAAATAATTGCGAGTTACAGTATTACACAGGTGTGTCTACCTCGACAACAAACCCTATGATGGCCGGAGCACGAGTATGTTGCAGTGAAGTTGCAAGCATTGATATGGGCCGCCCCGGGAGGACACGAAAGTTTGGATAAGAATCCGTTTTTTCTATGATCTCGCCATCTCGAATGTCCATATGTGGATCTAAAACAAAAGCGTTCACAAAACGCAAAATAACATATTATGAGTACATACATTATTTTGCCAAACATTAACTGAATCTTCACGACATTGAAACCATGTATTTGTCTAACTGATTGATTTTGTTTCCATGACTTTAATATAATAATATCGAATTAAATTGAATGATTTAGACGCTATATACATATTACATATTAATATCACAAAGCTAAACTTCCAAATTTACCCTAATCCGAGCATTCGACAAAACAATCCTGCATCCGAGGTATGATAGTATTTGAAGTTTCGTTCGGTATATCCGCACACCGGACCCCAAATTTCGACCACAAGGATCTCCACACTTCCGTCATCCAGACTCACCCCATCTACCAATCAGACACCTTTGATATATGGATGTAAATTTAAAGCCATAATACGTTGGGGAAACCACCAGCATGTTTTATCTTGTCGAATTTGTGGTCATAAACAATCTTACTTTTCAAACTGTAACACATATAAGGAAATATATTGTATGTAGTAATTAACTAATGACTATCGGTGTATGCTTTGTTTTCTATCCTTAAACTGTCTTATTTTGGACAAATAAACTCCGATAGTCCTGCAAACTTGTCATTACGACACCCACATGTACATCCTTCTTTCGACGGATGACGTTTTCCCGAATTTTTTTATTCTAGAACGTTCTTTTTAAGTCAAATTTTAATAAAAGTAAAAAAATGCTAATTTAATTATTAAATTTGTATGAAAACATGTTTTGTATAAATTAAGAATCAATGTACAGTAAGTGAATCAAATCCGTGGGATAGCAAGCCAATACAGCCTATTATTATTTTACAGAATGCAAACAAAAATTGGCATTTTAAAACAGAAAGTATAAAAATATGAATGATTTGAATATAATTAGTTATCTTTCAATATATGTGGTTTACGCTCACAAATGTTAAGTACAATAACAATATTTTAAATCATATATAATTTCAATACAAAATTAAATCGACAATCATAACGTTGTGTGTGATGGTGGCGGGGATTTGAAACGTGTACGGGAAGCCCACGCTCCAAGCGGACCTTGCCACATACATTTAAAAGATGAAAGAAAGATTATATTTATTGCATTTAATTTGAATTACAAGTTAAAGAATAAACTCCTACAATAAAAGCTGTTGTAAAAATATGTATTGAAATAAAACTATTAATTCACATGTTTATTGCGATTGTTTATTTTGCTTACATTTGAAATAATATTAAACGCTTAGCTGCACTTTTTAATGTAACTACCGAAGTAGTTTTGACGAACGTGTATGAAAATCTTATCGGATTCTCATTTGTGAATATATTGGTTAATCCGATTAATCACAAATGACTTATTTATTGGGTGGTTAACAAAATGAGTGAAAAGTCGTTACGTGTGCACATGAAGACTGTCACCCAATTACATTGCAGAAAAAATACAGAATCGCAGTGGGTAATTATTTTCAAAGAATTAAACCGAAAACTCGAATTGAAATCGGTAAAACAATTTCGGTTTTAAACGTATAGTTTCTGCACAAGCACTAGCTGGAGAAGTTAACACGCAAATATTTAGTATACCTTATTTCCGAACATCTAAATTATTTAATTTATTTCGTAAGAACGAAATAGTTATGAAAGATATTTAACGTTATTTTAATTCATTATATAACTTATACTATTAAAAAATAATAAGTTACTTAGTTTCGACTGGTTCTTTAATTGAATGCTATACGGGCCGTTAATTACACACGTGCGCACGAGGAACTGCACGTGCGCACGTGAAGAGTTACAAGAGCGCGTTTGAAGACACTCAAGGGTGCACGTAATACATCTACGAGCGCAATTGAATCGGATATAACCTTCATGCCACCGTATTTAATAGTTAATATTAAACAAAGTAAATTGCCTATTTTACTTTGCATTTTTTTGCTTAGCAAGTCGATACTTGTTAAAGACAGGACGGAACGTTTTATATTGGTGTTCGTTTTATTTATTTTCTAACAAAGCAAGTTATCAACAAGGTTCGAAAACCTGGCGAAACAGATACTCTGGAAAAAAGTAATACCAAGCGGTCCACATTGTGTCCCATCTTCTTCCCATGTGTCGTTAAGATTGCATCTGTACGAGAACTTGAATGTACTCGCTCCATTGCTACAGTTGCCTTTGTACACATCCCCTTCGCTGGGGATTTTCACATGCTCCAAGATGCCATAATGTCGTTGTTCCAATCGTGGACATACTGACGTTGGAAAAGTGTAAGTAAATGAAATGTAAAAGACGTTTTCGACTTTATAGGAATTTCGTGTAGTAGTTGCAAACACTTAAACTGCGTGTACATATACTCGTTAAATGTAAAATTCATTTTCTTGAATATCAATATAAGTTAACTAATATTTATAGTTACACAATCACACACAGCAAAGCTCGGCCGGCCTTTAATACTCAGCCCGCCGCCGACAAAGAGGTCCGGCCAAGCTCTGTCGTGTGTTGTCGTTAATATGACATATCCTCCTTTACTACTTCTTTAATATAGACTCTGGCTTTTAGGGACAACAATTTGGACGTGGTGGTTTATTTAACAATAGCATATTTCGAATCCAAAACATATTTTGAATTGCATGTTATCACCGTTGGCTAAGACTGAGTGTGGACGCCATTTTGTTTAGTTGAAGCCGCGCGATCCAATTCTTTTCAGATATAAAAACTCGGCCCATTGGCCGATATGATTAAATTTGCACGCTACATACAAATAATGGCCCGCTCGATACGTCACTTTGTTACTATTTATAGAAACGAAAAGTAAGTTGTATTTATTTTGCATGCGCAAATTCGTATTCGTACAACACCGATGCGAAAACGGTTAAACCATAACAATCTTATAAATTAATCACCTGAGCACATCAGCCCTACATCTTTACTGTGTGAACATGTTTCGCCACTTTCGCCAGAGCAGTTATGGATATTGTCGTTCCATTGCAGCTCAGCTTTCTGTAGAACACAGGACCTGTGCCTATTCCGTATCGTATGTCCGTGTAGAAATCTAATGCTCTGTGTGGACACAAACAATATTATGAATTAAAATGCGATCATTTTTAACACAATATATGCATGTATAGTGACAATAAAGAACCATATTCCAAACATTTTTGACAAAGACGTTAAGTTTCAGATAAAACATTGGAATTATTACAAGACATGCAAACTTGCAAAGACTAGTATGAATGTTGTTTTTTTTTTTGAAAGTATGTAGTTCGAACTACATGTCCTAGTATCTTTTAATTACGCATACCCAGATAGAAACATAACCAATCATACGTTTTAAACGAAATTATTCAAACATGAATACCGAGCAAAACATCAAGAACAAAGTTATACCGAATATATTTGCGCGAGTGTTAATGTGAAAGACTATACCTGCGGTATACATTTAATAAAGCATGCGTGCACGACATGTGTATCGATTGTAAACGATAATTGTTAAACATCATGTTGATACCTTAGATTATTGTGCATCATTCTACACAGAACATCTGCATCGTTGAAGTCAAACCAGCCCCACGAGTCATAGCAAATCGTCCCCTACACTCCATTTTTCCTTACTTCAACACGTCCTTTTAGTTCGCTGATTCCGCCAACCAATCGGATACCTGTGTCTGTGAATTTGTCTGTAAAAAAGGACAGTATATAATGCTCTCAGAAGGGTTCAATCAATACCCTCAACATATTGTCTGGATGTCACTAAGCCCAATGCTATTGAAGAAAACTTAACATCAAAATCAATATGGAACTCTTTACCCGGTAAAATTTCAATATGACAACTGCTGTTTTATTCTACTGCTAATTGATTTTAAAGAAAGAAACTGGTGTTGTTCATGGAAAGTCGCATTTTTATCCTGCCTCTTTTGCAAACATTGACCTAATAACAGAGTGGCAAATAAATTTTCCTATCTCCGGTCAACAGGAAGTAGTGTATTCCTACGCACGCTATGACACATAGTTGAGTGTAACCTTTCCAATACACTACACAAGGGTGTATTATTTTACCAATATCGCGCCGATTAACATGTTCTAGTATTTGACCTTTGAAATGTATCGAGACGCGTCATGAATGTTATCGATTATATTACATTTAATCCTATTTTGTTTCTTCTTGAAAATATTTTACAGAACCAGCTTTCCGTATTTTTATTCACATTTACTTGATTACGCAATTTATGACGTAGCTCGTTTAACGTCATTTTTTGGACGAAACATACTAGTTTTAACATGACTCTGGATTTTAGGGACAACACTTTGGACGTGGTGGTGTTTTAACAGTAAAATATTTAATAAGTTTTTAAAGCATCGAACGAATCCAAAACGTATTTAATGTGGAACTATATTTTTACGTGACGCAATCGGTAGTTATTTGATGTCCAGTCCTAACTCTAGAAAATTAAGAAATATTTCCAATTTATTTACAATGCTATGTTAAAAAGAAATGATTACCTTGCTAACTAGTTACCCTGTTAATTCTTGTTAACGTTGAAAACCAATTATGTATTCATGTATTCATTTTATTATTCATTTATGTGAAATGCTTTTTGTTTAGTATTTCATTTGTGTCCATCTTTATGTATATATGTTTACTATGTGGCCAAAGGCATGTATTTGCTGAATTTGCCAATAAACTGAAACTGTTATTCGGTCGTAAGGAATGTTTGGTACATGTAGGAGGCCTGACCGGAATAATTATTTTGTAATGCAAATTAATAATTTGTCTTTTATAAAATGTGTTTAATCGGCATAATTTTAAATGAAGCAGGATAAATCGAATACATGATTGGTGCCGAGATGTAGAAAGTTTATCCGGTTCGGCCCGAAAAAGAAAAAAAGGGCTCGCTAAAGCTCGGCCTATTTTCTTTTTCTAAGCGTCACCGGATAAACTTTCTCCATCTAGGCACCAACCATGTATTCTCTATATCCTCTCCTCGGCGAGCCTCGTCGTGTAAACCTTTCTTCAACTCGTCTCATAAATTCAAATAAAAAAAAGAAACTAACCAAATATTCTCTATTTTTCTGCATTTAAAATACACGTTTTGTAAATTTCGCTGACACATTTCGTGCATTTTTTTTAAAATAAAGTAAATTATAAAGGGAAAATGTGATTACATCATAAAAAAAATCATTTCATTGTATTGAAAAACAACGCAATACATACTTACATGTTCTCGTAAGACATCCGCTTGCGAAAAAGAATTTCTTGGTATGCATGATATGCATATGACGACTGAAACATCAAAACAAGAGACGAATTTAAACATGAAACAACAATGTTGCCCTTTAAACATCCAATGTATTTACCCTTTTAATGCGTCGTGCTTAAAACCGAATTAAACTATACAACAATAGTAATACTGACAAAAAACATTCCAGAAATACCGTTACATAAATGAAAAAGTAAATATATTTAAATTATATAACTATATTAATTGTAACGCTTTGAAATTGTTTAAATGTTTGATTCATGTTCATGATTGCAGTCAACGATTTAGGTATAACAGCTAAAGCTTTTAGCCCAGTGGCCTGAATTTAAGTATATTGTGTGTACATGTAACTTGTATTATTTAGCATTCTTGTTCAATTTCTGTTGTTTGTTTTAATAATTCACGTAATATTATTCTACAATCTTGGCGTATGGTTACGTTTTCCATTCAACCATGGAGTATCTACGTATTCCCCTACTATATTAAATTCGGAGATCGCATAAAACCTCCGCATTGCTTTTATACATATATGAGATTTTACCCAATGCAAGCCTGATAACCAGCACGGGCAAGGAGGTCCAGTGCACAAACATCTTCCACTTCGACGACACTGAAGGAAATGAAAAAAGCAAAACCATATCATAATTCTCTTTTTAAATGCGTATTTATTTGCCTTTTGAAGACGATATCAAATGAACAAACATAATGAAACGACAATTTAAATGAAAAACAACATGGAAACAATATGTCATGGCATACTAGTATAAGGAACAATAAGTCAAGCATTTTATACAAAAAGATTATTATATAGGTTATGTTACAACAACCGATGCAAAAGTCGGACCTCGGACATTTTCGATAAAATTTCCTGATGTCCGGTATCATTTCCGAAACTGGCGGTCCTCGTGTCCAACAAAAATAGATATGTTAAACTTTGTTTTGGTTTTAAATTAAAACGAAACTTTGAATCTGTTAAAGATTTGACTGGTATAGGTTTATGTTACTTTAATAGATGGATTTACGATAAAATAGAACGGTTCATGACCAACCAGTCGGACCAAACTGCTATATGTGACGTAACAAACTCTATTCTCAGAATAAGTCATATCCTGTATTGAGTGACGTGATGTAAGCTATCACAACCGTTTTTCATTGGTTGAAATGAAGTTTACTGGTTTTAATTTTTTTTATGATTGTAAAGTGAAAGCGGGGAACGATATGAACTATCCCTTTTCCTTAACCTTGTCAACATATGATGCGAAAGCAAGCATTTCAAACGGCTGTAAAGTTTCACCGAGTACAATAGTTTGTACTATTGCTTTTTTTAAATACTTGTTATTTCAAAAACAAATTACAAAACTTTCTTCACTTTTAATTATTTATTTTTTTTACAATATGTTATAAAAGAACACATCGCTATTTAGTTATCATTTTACTGTATTTTAAATTGTTAATTGCTGTGAACGTCAATATAAACTGAATAAAAGGCGCTTTGTCTGGTTCTCTTAAAAAAGAACGAGGTCATATAAAATCTGGTGAGGTCCGGTAAATTTCAAAAGTTACCGGTACTTATGTCCAGTAAAATATGTTTTTCTCATTTGCATGGATTGTGTTGCAAGTAGCCGTGTACAACATAAATGATATAAGAAACATGAAATTGAAACGTGTATGGAAAATGATTTATTTTACTATCAAAATGATAGTTTTCATAATAAGATAGTTAAACCAGTATAGTTGTATAAGTACGACATATTTAAGATAAAACATTAAGAATAATTAAAATAAACTTTTGTGGCAATATATTTGCGTTTTTCGATAGCCAAGTAACTGCAGTTCAAGAGATAATGAACCTCATAACCAATGCCATGCATGTTGCATAACTGGCATTAGCTTTTTAGTCTATCAATACAGTGTTCACGCAATTGTTCTATAAGTGAGTTAAAGGTTTTACATCTAAATTTGCAAAGAGAAATTGATTAGTTTCTAGGTAGACATAACCAATAAAGTTCTAAACCGAGATCAGACTTATACATTCTAAACATTAAATATTTGGGAGTTTGAAACACATTACAAGACTAGGTTTATGAGTACGGATCCAGTAGAAAATCTTTACTTTATGTTAAAATAACTTCAGTTAGGGACATTCTTGGTAAGCCAGTATTCTGCAAAAAACCTAAATTGTCGAGCACTATTTTCATCTTAGCGATACGATCTTCACAATTGAGCATTAAGTAGTGTGAATTTAATTAGAGTACACGTGTTACATCATTCGACAGTTGAATAAAGAACTCAAACATAACTATACGTGCTTTGAAATTATAACAATTATGTGCTATTCATAATATTTGTTAAAATATTGGCAAATAAATCACAATTATTGGTATTCTGCAAACGTGTGGTTCAACATCGTGATTTAATCCCTGCGCATCTAAACTTCCGGCCTAGGGTTATTCGACAACAAACTATAACGTACACGAAATATTTCTTAAATAATCCGAAAATACTGGAATTCAAAACCATATATGTCGGTGTACCACACAATGACTGTCAAAGAATTTGGTTTTCTGAAACTCCTGTGCCAAAACAAAGTATCTTAGAATCGTTTGGTTTCAACAACTTGTAATTTTTAAATACTTGAATCATGTGTAATACAAATTTAACATGACTTTTAGAATCGCTCTTTCATATATTTTCGGAATGTTCTTGAAGTTGTATATTTTCATTCTACTGTCTGCATTCGTTAAGTTATTTATTTTATCCGATAAGTCAGATCATCATTATTAGATTACTTAAATTTTAATTTGTCTAACATTACAAGAAACACTCCAAAATTGGTTGGAATATTCGGAAATCGAATCAGAACACATATGAAAAACTAAAAATGTACTTTCCAAATAAAAGAAGTGTCCCGAACGTACCAGCAATACCGACAGCTTCTTTGCAAATGCTATAAAACAAGATGTTAACCAAACATAACAAACATAAACAATCAACATAAGAGAATAAGGGCTACGTATTGGCCTCATTGATTATGATACTTTGCTTCAAAATGTGCTCTCTCATTTAAGTATGTATGCGTGGTTTCAGAAGAAAATCAAGCAGAGAATGCCTAGGAGATATCAGATTCGGCAATGACAGAGGAAGCGGCTGAACAAGATCTTAGTGGCTTCTGCTTCATTCAAAGCTATTATTTAGTCATTTGCAATATTCTGCTTCTTTTTACCGGTCGATTTCGCCATGACAATTTCCTTTTTATCCTTAACCCGCTACCATAAAATTCGTAAGCATGTGTGTCAAAGCAATTGAAAACACTTTGCAATAATGATATGCCCATATATAAAAAACAGAATTCGAAAGATGATGTATAATTTTTAAGAAGATCATCATATTTTTAAGATTAACTGTATACTGATATACGGAACCAATATGTCCACTTCACGCTTTTTATTGGGATGATTTGACTGTGAGAAATGACTAAGTATTTATGCAAAACGTAATTGATTGTTTCTTCCGATGTGTAATGAATGCTATTACAAAAATGCTGTTTGATAAATATCAACTACGAACGTATCTTTTCATGTTTGAACATTAGCACAACATGCATACTTGCCTCAAGGGTCCACAACATTTGAAATGCAGTTGGAAATCCAATACAATGCTTTGTAAAAAAATACAACCCAACGAGTTCATGTTTTCTGACGATATTGTTGCTAATCGTGCCAACTTGATAGTATGTGTATATGACTAGTGTATTCTGAAAACTATAAGTGATGTTTTCATACAGTATGTATGGATTAAATTGAAGACTACGCATACGAAATACATGCAATGTCTAGTTTTGTGGTAAAATCTTTTTCAATTGTACAATTATGAGAAAAAAATTCTACTTTACTCATTGGTAATTAAACTTTCTAAATACAATAGGTACAAATGCATAATCATCTATTTTTGTAATATCATATATCTTGCTATAACTTCAAATAACATTGTTATATACCCATTTTCTTGGCATATTTATAGTATTAAACTTAAACCTACAATCAGAGAAATAAATGAATGCACAATTTAATTATTAAATGTAATAATTTGTATAAGCATTTACATAAAATAATTTAAATAATCCAAAATAGTTGTCCCAGCTTATATTCGCTTAATTATCTCATATTATGTCTGGCCTGTACCTTTTATTCATTCCAGATATTGAAATGAGTAACATCGATATCAACCACACTTTACATTTATCTGTCGGCTGGTGTCATGACAAAAAACATTAGCGACACATGCTGTGTTTAAATCACTTGTACTTCGATAAATTTCAAGAATGTTGTTTGAGCCAGATAATTGCATATTCAGATGCAGTGTTATGGGTTCTGGTAAAATGTTCGACAACATTTTGTTCAAATACATGGTTGCATTTACAGTTTTAAATGAAGTATACAGCGTCAAAAACACATTTCTATTCATCGAGGTGTGATATTACTGCCTTCGTCCATCCTCTATACAGATACTTAATAACATTTCCCATCTTTATCAAATAAGAGCATATACTAAGACGTATTTCGCAGAAAAATAACGTTTTCTCTAAAGAAGCATATTTTTTGGATTCGTATGCTAAGCCATGTTCAAACATGATAACTTTAATATTTGTTTACTTAAAACACTAAAAACAGCGTGTTTATACTTTTATGTGCAATAACATGCACGCAGTCGCCTTCTCATGTACGTACTTTTTTCCGATACGTGTACAAGCATATACCTTTGAGATAAAAACATGTGTTTATTCGCTACATCCGGATAAGTATGTTAAAAGTAATTAAAACAATGCAGATAGTGATTGTATGTAAATATGTACGTCCTATCAATATTAAAATGACGTTTTCAACTGTTTTGGAGCAAAATGAATATATCACGACCCATCATACAAAGCACATGATCACGCAGGTTAGTTAAGTAACGAAACCTTTGGACACAGGGTCATTACCCACTGAAAAGCATTTAAAGTACATTTTATAACGATTTGTTTTGAGTATTTTAAATGGCAAAGTCGCGTAATTACGAATATTGTCAGGGGGGCATGCGTATACGTGAGCTTACCGCGTTTAAGTGAGGTTACGGGAGCAAAACTTCAAAGATGGCGTTGTTTTCGTGTTTTTCGTGAATGAGTAGCGAATTTTTTCACCCGGTAAGCCAGCTTATATTAATATTTCTTTTAAATGAATACACCCTTTCGGCTCTACGGTGTTTGTGCTCCGCTCGGTTTTTTGTTTCAATGCCGTAGACGTCGGAATAAAAAAGTTATTGAAGCAAAACCGGCGACAAATTTGTTGTTTAATTTCTTGACCTTCGAGATTTTGGATGTTCGAATATCATTTTCTCTCAAAATAAACGGTATTTGTGCATGTTAAAAGTAAACTATAACATAAATCACGATTATTTAATTATTTCGACGCGTTTGTATGTCTATAAATTCAGTTAATACCGAATTATAACGGTTTAACCCCCATTTTGGGAACTAACTTCCTTTTAAGCCCATTTTGGGACCTAACTTCCAAATGACAAACAGCTCTTTCATATGTGAAAAAGATTGACACGAAATACCTACCCATCTTTAATAAAGTTTATATGTGTACTTCAATACTATAGTTTTATAGCATTTTATGTGGTGCAATATAAGTGTTTTCTTAATCATTTTACTGTAGAATTATAAAAAATGCTGTGCATAAAACCTGCCGACCAACTGAATCAATTCACCTATTTTAAAGAAGATGGGTTGTGGGGTGGCTGATGTAAGAGATAATAGAATGTTTATCAGCCCTTTCAATAATATTTTAATTAATTACATGTGTTTTATGACATGTCGACCTCATTCTGATATGAACTTTTCTTTAACCATTCTTTTACTGTCTTTTCAGATGATGAAGGTTAAGGGCGAAAATAAGTGCATCTTTCGTTGCAGTATATGTAATTACGAATTTAAAATTAGCGGAGGACTGAGATACCATGCCACGTTCATCGACCACATGAGTTTAAATGTAGAATATGCAAGAAAGAGTCCTTCAACAGAACCGGACTAAAACAGCAAATAAAACGAACGAACCAAACAAACAAATGTACAGCTGATGTATTTAGTGTTTTTTTCTATACATAGACAAGTCTGACATATAATTGCTATGAGTGCTACTTAATTACACGTTTTGTTCAGTATATGTCATAATGCTAGTTTCTCACGTTTTTTATGCAAATAAACCATTATCTGTGTGTCGTCATTTCTTCCTACGACGTCTCTGCATACATTTTCAATTGTATTCAGCACTTACATACATGATAAAAAAAGATTTGGATTGGAATAAATTCGTTATGCATTTGACATATAAACATAACTTAAGATTAGAAGACAATATAAGGAACAAGCGAAATAATCTATCTTAGTGAACCAATACTTTATTTCCTCAATACAACAGTCTTAAATAATATGTATTCATATAGATATAAAAGAGAAAAAAATACATGTATATATTGATCACTTCTACTGAAATCATATCGTGTATTGCATTTGCACAAATCTTTCTATCCACTACAAATTCACTTTTTGCGATTATAATATAGTGACCAACTCAGAACTGGTTTAAAAGAAGGTCGTCCAAAATGTGTCACATCAAAGTCACATACATGTATCAGTATCGTTATGGTAAAACGCGTCAAATGTCATTGTATTAAATAAACAATTAATAGTTAAGTTTGCGTAAAAAAACATCCACCGATATGCATCTTCTAAGCAGGTGTCAGGCATTCCAAATTGCTCCATGTATTCCGAATCGCAATAATGGTAGTATTTGGTTACAGCAACCTTATAATGGTATCAAACCGGCTTTACCCTTTTTCTGTTTTTCATTACACTTTTATTGCATGTATATGTGATTGTTTTGTGTGTAACCGGCGTGGTACTTCGACGTTATCTTTTTTTGTTTGATTGGTGGGTTTTCATGTACCTTTCTCTTATTAGAGCGGTACATACTTCGTTACGCCGTCTTTTTTAATCTTGGCATCCTCAACATCTACATACCTGGCATGTGTTAAAATTAGCAGGTTAAACTTACACTGTGTTAATAATACCATTGAATGTCTTATATAACACACACTAAATGGTACCGTTAAGTATGTGAGAAAACATATAAAAATAACAATTAATAATGTGACAATTAATAAAAATATAAAAAAATGATAACTCTTGATTTTCTCAAGTGAAAATGTTTTCAAAAACATTCCCTTCAATGCGGAACTCATTCATGACAGTTATTTCGCATAAAACCATCTAACATAGGAAAAAGCTATTTACATGTATCATTTGGAAGTCAGGTCCCAAAATGGGCTTAAANCGGTAATAAAAATATTAAAAAATGATAACTCTTGATTTTCTCAAGTGATAATGTTTTCCAAAACATTCTCTTCAATGCGGAACTCATTCTTGACAGTTATTTCGCATAAAACCTTCTAACATAGGAAAAAGCTATTTATCATTTGGAAGTCAGGTCCCAAAATTGGCTTAAAAGGAAGTTAGTTCCCAAAATGGGGGTTAAACCGTTATAATACGGTATTAAATGAATTAATAGACATACAAACGCGTCGAGATAATTAAATAATCGTGATTTATGTTATAGTTTACTGTAAACATGCACAAATACTGTTTTTTTTGAGAGAAAATGATATTCGAACATCCAACATCTCGAAGGTCAAGAAATTAAACAACAAATTTGTCGCCGGTTTTGCTTCAATAACTTTTTAATTCCGACGTCTACGGCATCGAAACAAAAAACCGAGGGGAGCACAAACACCGTAGAGCCGAAAGGGCGTATTCATTTAAAAGAAATATAAATATAAACTGGCTTACCGGGTAAAAATATCCGCTACTCCTTCACGAAAAACACGAAAACGACGCCATCTTTGAAGTTTTGCTCCCGTAACCTCACTTAAACGCGGTAAGCTCCCGTATACGCATGCCCCCCTGATTGTTATGCAAGTATGTATGTTTAACATAAATTATTTATTTAACATTTCTGATGCGGTTCATTTCTGCAATTTTAACTAGATTGTTTTTACAATTTAAAAAACATAAGCGACAGACAATAATGTATTATATCAGAATATCGGTGGCAATATAAGTTTATGTGAATTAATTAAACTTGCGTATGCTTGCATGGTTTATATTATTCGTGATACCGCATCCTAATAGCCAAGATTGAATTTCAAATGTCGATTAAGGTGACTGCATGCAATTTCATTAGTTTTTATTAATTTATTAATAAAGGTACATGTAACTATTGTATAATTTTCTTATTCTTAAAACATGCTTCATGACATACCATTACTAATCGCAAGCGCTAATTATACCAAGGCGCCGTGGAATCGAACGATGCAGTGTCATGTGTTATAACTACGACATGCAAATACTTATTAAATAGTTACGTGCATGGATTTATACATTACAAATAATATATGCGTGTCTATGTCACAATTTTATTAAGCGCAACAATACGTACGTGATAAACTTGTGCTCTATGGCCACTGAGGTTGGTTTATTAAACGTCTCTATAAGCCGTTTTCTTTACGCTCATTGTGAATACAGCAGGTGCATGATTCGTAGTAACTGTGGTAGCTCGCAATTTTATATTATTTATATGGGTATCAGATGACAAGGATGAGCAAATACGTCCAATCACATTTAGGAAAGCAGAAGACTAAGGACTCCAATATGAGTGAGTCATTTATTGCTTTCTTGAGTGCTGCATTTTTTCTCAAAGACGGGTAAAGACGAAATACTTTGTTTATGATTTTAGCATCACATAATATACGTTTCTATTTTGCGAAGGTTTCCTTATATTGGTGCTCTGGTGAATTTTAACTTATTGATTTGAATGGATATAAAATATAAGTGTATTTACTTCAATGCATAAACCTTTAGAAAATTGAAGTTATATTTCTTTGGAGAATATCCACTTACAAAAGTAATTGTAATTAAAATGTGATTATTTCTTTAATTGCTAATTAATTGCAGTGCTAAACGATGAATGTTTATGTAAACGTGCGTTTAGTGAGATTATGTCTGGGCTTCATGTAACGTTCTTGTTTAAAGCTGTGGCTTTAAACCGGTTTATTTCTCAAATGATTTTCATTAACCGTTTAAAGGTAGGGACCAGCTTTAATGTTCGATATTGAGTTGTATTAGTTGTCCGGTATCATATAGTCGATGTGTCACTCGCCTTTAACAAAAGAATGGCGGATAGTTACCAAAATACAACTCCTTATTTTTATCTGGAGGTTCATTTGAGTTCCTTTACTTGCTTTGGTTCACTTCCTAGACATGTGTCTAGTACCCAGCCAGCACACCAATATCGGATAGATATCGGTAGCGAAACGGTATATCGGCAAAACGGCCCGATGTCTATCCGATGTAAAGCCGTTTCGCCGCCCGATGTATGTAATTAACAAAAAAGTCATGTTATATGCAAACTATAATGAAATATATAAAAAAAATATATATATTCGTACCACAAAACATAAATATGGTCAATAATAAATATGCAACTTGTGAGTTATTTTACCGTTAGCGGGCTGACAACGGCCCGATGTGGGGTAAATGTTTTCGTTCAAAAACGATAATCTCGTTCGGTTCCAAGCAATTCTCTGCAGGATTCTGGGAATTGGCATAACCTTCTGGCGGCAAGTTAATTCAGGCGGTTGAACAAAATAATTTTGTTTTGGAGATTTTCGCTCAGTAAAAGTTAGTATTTGTTGATAAAACTATATAAGTAACTTAATTTTTGCAAGCACATGCATGTAGACTTGAAGGTACAGTAAGAATTTGGATTGTACTTTGATAATGTAATTAATATTCGCGAGGTAGATTATCGCGCGTTCATACTTGTTTTGTTTTTTTTAATTGTACGTACACTCACTTAAATTGGATTTGTATACAATTTAATTTTATTTGTACATATTAAGAATATTTTTGTTTAGTTGTTTCATTAAAAAAAAGTAATACAATGGCTTCTTATTGGTCAAAACGGCGAAAAGTTGTTTCGTCAGTTAATTTACAAGTTGATGCAATAAATAACATTTATACGGAAACAAATCAAATAAATAACGATGCTGAGCTCGTAGATTCAACTGTACCCTCTTATTCAAATGAATCCCCGGATTTGCAAATTCCTTTATTTGTTGATAATGAGGAGAGTGAAGGACTGGATTTGGCATCAGATTCAGATAACTCTGCTTCATCAGTTGCAGATCATGATACCTTAAACATATTGTATCAAGATGGAGTTCATGATCAGTCCGAATATGAAACATCTGACAATTCTGATTCAGTTTCTGATGAAGATGGTGCTGATTTAGCCGAGCTCTTAATATCTTGGGTTTCAAAACATAACATAACCCATTCTGCTCTTTCTGACTTGCTTGTCATTTTGCGTCAGTATCATACATACTTACCAAAAGATGCAAGGACATTACTTAAAACACCACGCAATTATGAAGTCTTCAATATTGCTGGTGGTTGTTATTACCACTTTGGTGTAGAAAGTTGGATGAAATCTATATTTGAAAGCCAGTTTCGCCAAGATGTCGGTGAGGTTTCACTTCAAGTTAATATTGATGGTTTGCCGCTGTTTAAAAGTTCCGGTGTTCAGTTATGGCCAATTTTAGGTAGACTTATTAAACCTACGGTTACCAAGCCATTTGTTATTGGTTTGTTCTCAGGAGATAAAAAACCTGCAAGTGTGGCAGAATACCTTGAACATTTTGTCAAGGAGTTGGAAGGCCTGTTTCAAAACGGTATAAAATTGTGGGATGATTCTGAGATCAGAGCTGTTTTTTCTCTTTCGTGTGTGATTTGCGACGCTCCCGCTAAAGCTTATATTAAGCAAATTAAAGGTCACAGTGGCTATGACGGATGTGACAAATGTGTACAACATGGTGAGTGGAACGGGAAAATGACATTTCCGGAGACAAACTGTCTTCTTAGAACAGATATAGCATTTGATGAAATGCAAGATAGATTGCATCATACTGGCCAGTCACCATTTCACAGTTTACCGATTGGTATGGTTTCTCAGTTTCCCATAGATGCTATGCATTTGGTATATCTAGGCGTTGTGAAAAGGTTAATATTGCTTTGGATGAAGGGACCACTTGACAGGGGTTGTCGTATAGGCGCTAGTGCAATAAAACGGATATCAGAGTGTTTGTTTGATTTGTCGGGACATTTGCCAAGGGAATTTAATAGGAAGTCACGTACTCTGGATTATATTGAGAGATGGAAAGCAACAGAGTTTCGCCAATTCTTGCTGTACACTGGACCAGTTGTCCTAAAGAAACATCTGCCTCCTCCATTGTACAAACATTTTATGTTATTGTTTGTGAGCATATTCTGTTTGTCCAGCAGTTTATTTTGCGATGCATACAGAGTTTATGCGCAAGAACTTTTAGTAAAGTTTGTGCAACAGTTCGGTGAGCTTTATGGCAGAGATATGGTTGTTTTTAATGTTCATGGGTTGGTTCACTTGCCTTTAGATGTACAGAGCTTTGGTCCACTTGAAAAATTTTCTGCGTTTGCTTTTGAAAGCTTTTTAGGGAAACTAAAATGCCTTGTTAGAAAACCGACGCTGCCTTTGCAACAGGTCATTCGCAGAATAGCTGAAAGTAAAGGAAATTTGTTTGATCCTAAATTCAAAAGTCCGTCTGAATTCCAAGAAGGTGTTTTAAAAAAAAAGCATAATCATGGACCAATACCGCAGAGGTATAACAATTTTCAAATCACGCAATTTAAAGAAATCCATTTCCCTAACATAGTTTTCTCTATTTTTAAGGGGAATAATTGTATACTTATTAATGACAATGTTGGCATTATTAGAAATATATTTACCAAAGAAACAAATGAAAAATATGCTGTTTATGAATTGTTCACTTATTCAACCAATTTTTTCAGTATACCACTACCTTCTTCAGACTTACGAATTAAACATGTTAAAGAACTGAGTGGTTCTTTGTGTACAGCATTATTAACTGATATTACTTGTAAATGTGTGCTTCTGCCATTAGATGATGGATTTGTTTGTTTTCCCCTTATTCATGATTTGGTACCAAAGTAATACTGACACCCAAGCAAGAGGAAATGATATACATCATTTGTGTAGAATTATGTTATCAAGTTAAGTTTCACTATACCAGTCTGATAATGAACTGCTAATATGTCCGACTCAATACACAATAATTAAAACTGTACCTTCAAGTTGACATTTTCAAAAAGAAAGAACGTTACTTAACCGCTATGTTTTGATTTTGTTGGGCCAGATCATGTCAAAATACGTGGTCGTTGAATTTGCCACAAATGAAGTTGCCATTGTGTCGGAAAATTGGCTAACAGATGAATCCGATGGAAACAAGAAGGTGCTCTGGCCCCCAATGAAATCGTCTGCAAAACTTAATATGGCTGTTAAACAACACGCAGAGCCTGAAGATACGTGGGTTTCATGTGCTATCCGCCGGTTGATGTATCAAACAGGTAATAAAAGCCCTTATGTGCCAGCTTGCACATGTATTATTTATGTGATATGAATAATGCACAAAGTAATGGTGATGTTTGTGATTATTTACCAATTTTGAAATAGAAAATGTAGCATGCAGTAATAAAAACATGCGTGATTTGTAGCTCACTAAATTTCTATGTTTTGATGGTAGAAGATTTCAGTAATAAGGTGAATGTATCAGACATATTACTTAAATCAAGTCAATATTGAGAAATTGTTTCCTTCTGTCATTGTTAATTTAATGAAATAAATGAACATGACTGATTGATATATATATGAAATGAAAAGCTTGATATTGTTGAACATGTTTATATTAACTTCTTATATATGAGCCTCGCTGTGAAAATAGTGTTTAATGCACATGCGTAAAGTGTCGTCCCAGATTAGCCAGTGCAATCCGCAAAGGCTAATCAGGGATGACATTTTCAGCCTAAACTGGATTTTTGTTATGAAGAGACTTAAAACGAAACATTTCATAAAAGCGGAAAGTGTCGTCCCTTCACCCTTAAAGCCTAAGCCTAAGCCAGAAAGCCTAATGGCTTATCAGCTTCTCCACTGCCACTAAACTTTTACCATATGGCATCTGTAAACAAGATAATATCAGTGGCATTGATTTAACAGGTTTTGTGCATTAACCTTAGATTTTATCTAATAACACAACGACGCAAAGTTGCAGATAAATAAATAAGCTACCCCGTGGTATAATTTTTATTTACAAAGTACAAACATATGTTTACATAATATATCATTAAAGATTAACTTGATTCAAAGAACATGGCATAATTTGTATAATTCTGACCAGTAGAGTAGTTAAAATGTACTAAAATAAGATATTTTTTTTACAAAACTATGATTTATCATGAACAACAATATATCAATAGGTTTAATTTTGAGAATAATTATGTTCTGCAAATATATTCTTCAGAAACACACTGAATAAGATCAGTTGTCAAGAAAAGTCNCAGTCAGTCGGTCGGTCAGTCTGTCACACTTTTCGTGTCCGCTCTCTAATTCAAAAAGTTTTCATTCGATCTTTACCAAACTTGGTCAGAAGTTGTATCTAGACAATATCTAGGTCGAGTTCGAATATGGGTCATGTTTGGTCAAAAACTAGGTCACGGGGTCACTAAGTGCATTTTAAGGATTTAGCATTGTGTCAGCTCTCTTATTGAAGTAGTTTTCATCCGATCTTCACCAAATTTGGTCAGAAGTTGTGTCTAAATGATTTCTAGGTCATGTTTAAATATGGGTCATGTCAGGTCAAAAACTATGTCATGGGGTGCCGGGTCAAAAACTAGGTCACGTAGTCACTAAGTGCATTTTAAGGATTTAGCATGGTGTCAGCTCTCTTATTTTAAAGCATGTTAGATGAGCCTTTTTATGCCGCCTTTAAAAAAAAGGGGGTATATTGTTTTTGGCCTGTCTGTTTGTCTGTCTGTCCAAAACTTTACCCAATGTTAAAGTTTTTTCATAACTTTTGCAATATTGAAGATGGCAACTTCATATTTGGCATGCATGTGTATCTCATGGAGCTGCACATTTTGATTGGTGAAAGGTCAAGGTCATTCTTCAAGGTCAAAGGTCAAAAAAAAGAAAAAAGCGGCGCATTAGGGGGCATTGTGTTTCTGACAAACACATCTCTTGTTCATAATTCCTTGATATAATGCATATACAATCATGAAAATAATTTATTTCAGATAGCAAATAAAATTACCATTCCATTGCATGTACCAGCATATGTATGTACACACTGTATACTATATTTAGTAATTTTGAACTTTCAACTATACCTATATTTTATGACGAGGAAGGTCAACAACATGATTATAAAAAGTATACGCAAATATCATTGTGTTTATTATTTATTTATTAAGGGGATACGAGCACCACATATAACCGATAACGGGCCGACGGCGGCCCGATAAATAAATTGCCGATATCGGGCCGACGGCGGCCCGATAAATAAATTGCCGATATCGGGCCGAGCAAATGCCGATGGGCAAAACGATAACGGCCCGCTGTCGTTGCCGATATCGGGCCGATATAAGAACGATATCGGGCCGACAGCGGCCCGATATATGTTTGCTAGCTGGGTAGTTGTGTAATATGTATGCTTGCATGCACAGGCTAGTGCTTTGGTGCACATGTGACAAGTAGTTGTGTAATATGTGCGCGTTCAAGCAGGTGCTTTGGTTCACTACTAATACATCTGCTATTCAGTTGAGTATTATGTAAGATTCCCAGTCTTGCATGTGGCAGCAGTGTGTATGCTGCCCATTCGAAACGTCTCAAGCCATAAGCATTCGGTGTAACATGTGTGTGTGTCTTTGTTCGTATATACCTGGTTTAACTTTTTTTAATGTGAATAGCAAGAGTCAAGGCATGCCGTCAGGATGCAATGGACCGGAACGATTTGATGAGCTTGAAAGATGGTCACCCAAGTATCATTTAAATCTGCCAAGCGCTTCAGGAGGAGAAGTAATTCGAAAAAGGTTAACGGACAGACGCACAACCACACTCAATGAAGGACGACAATCAGCACGGTTTCCTAACAGCGTCCAAGGAGCTATATGTGCTTAGGTTAGCTGAGATGTTCGAAATTTGAATTAATGCATTTAAAACTTATAATCATATAATGTATATGCTTTTTGCCATGAAAAACAAACTACATTTTACATATTTGTTTTTTGGGGGGTAAACTAATTAAAAAATTGTACATTTATTTTTATTTGAAGATCTCTTAGTTTTTTCTGAAAAGGTTCCCGTTAAACAAATTTTGCTCTTACCAATGGATTCAACTCCTATAGTACTGGATATCGTAAATGGGAATATTCATTTCAAGTATCGATACTTTATAAGATACGTTTTGTATAAACGTGCTAAAGTATTTTACATATACTAATTGAAGAGTTTTGAAATCTATCTTGGTTGTTCGCTTTTCTATTTCTCTATTGTATTATTACAGTTGTTCGGTATTTAATCAATCGAAATGTATCCAAAGAGTTCAATTATGGGCATGCAGATGTGAACAATAATAAATAACGCAATATTGCGCTCAATAAATCACAATAAACTGTAAATTTAAGAAATAACTTTATAAAATATAGTGCATATACAAAGTAGTTTGTTATATAAAAAATTGTGTAAACAGCATAATGAAATACAAAACTGCCAATCTTATATTTGCAAACTACCAATCCAAAATTTTAAGTAAATACAAAAATAATATTGCAGAATAAAATTAGATGAAAAACACTCAAGTAACACTGTCAAACACTGCCCCCTAATATAACTACACCGCGAGAATACTTCATTTTGATTGTTTGTTCTTTGCATTAAAGTTGGAATTTCATAACACATTGAATTAAAACCTAACAATAAAATTAATGGTGTCGCATTGTCAAAATTGCACACAAAATTACAGTGACGTCCATAATGTTACATAACTTAGATTATACATAACAACATACATGACAGAGAGTCATTATGCGAAAACAATGACCTGATCCCAATCATTATGCAAGTTTATGATTACGAAGATGAATAAGATATTTGGCATATTTTGCATCTTGTTCTCCACCTGGAACTTCAATCTATGGAAATAATAATATTTACTTTCAAGATCAGTACTATGTTGCGCATTACATATTTGATATTTTATTATATTCCTATCGATTTTCTGCCACCAAATACACACTTTTTCAACATTCAAATACGGAAATCCGCATTTGCTACTAGCGTTTTACTTTTCCATATGATTCAAGTAGCTGGACTTCTTTTCACGCTAATACATACACTCGGCCGACTTCCGCCCTTATTGTCATTCTATGAAATACATTGTACATTGTTTATTAGACATAACACGTTCGTATTTATTTTTGAGTTCCGTGATAACATGATGATAGATGTATAGAATAAAATGGACCATAACACTAGTTTGTTGTTATGTGACCGCGTATCAGTCATGTTGGTTTTCTTAAGTACTATTGCACTTCAGGTTGAACCACTCTACTATAGGGCTCTGAACAACCAATGAGACTGATTGGTCAGATTACGCTTATTCAAATTCCTGTTGGGTCCCATAAATTTATAAAACACCCAACTTTCAGGACATTTGTCTTGCCTTTCCTGTCTTTCAGATTGTGCAAGCCTGAATATGTCCTCTTCCGAAAATTGCAATATACAGATAAGTCATTTTCTACTTCTAAGAACATGCATGCAACAGAAAACAAGGTTTGGCAGTGAAATTTCAAAAAAGCCCAGTAACACATTAAAGGCACCCCAAAACTTCATCTTTTATATTAGCTTTCAATGAGCTGCCCCAAAATAACAGACACACGCAGGCTAAAGTAAATAATCATAAAAAAAAAATCTTCGATACACCACAACAATCGTCAAAGTGAAGTCAGTAGGATAAGATCAATGTTTTCGCACTGTATTTATCTATGACGTCTTTTTGCTAAACACATGCAATCTAGAGTTCGTCTCGTGACTGATCAGCTTCCAATGCTGGTCCAGTCAATCGACCAACAAACAGTGGCGCCTTCAGCTGGTAGTGCCAAATCATAAACATGAACGGGTGATCAGCCGTAAACGTCTGTGGACGAGCTGGCATGCTTCGCTTCATAATCGTTGCAGCCGTGGCAGCAGCAGCCTCTGTACCTTCTTCGTTGACATCCACAAACGCTTTGTGGAACACCTTAGAAACAAACAAGTCCTTCCCCATTCCAGAGAGGTCAGCTTTGTTTTGATCGAACACGTCAGGCATTCCGAGGGCCGATAATGTATCTGAAAGCTGGAATGAACTCTCAAGCTTGAATTTCGGAATGGAAACTATAACCGTTGGGGAGGAAACATCTTCGATACATTGGTTCATTTTTTGGACGTCTATCTTTTTCTCCAATTCCAGCAACCCGGTGACGGTATTTGGTAGTAGAACTACCATAGCCATTTCCTCCCCAATGTAAGGCAGATGTAAAACCTTGCAATCCAAAGCTGTATTCTCGCCATATCGCACTTTCTTCATTTCTCGTTTCATCATGTCTACCTTCAGAAATTTTCCGTCCAATGTGTGAAAATCAGTTTTTGTTGTACTCTTTGGCTCAAACTGTGTTGCCCAGTTTCCTTTGAAATAGATGGCATTTGCAACGACCATTCTTGTGAGTGCATTAATAGATCCGCTGGGCAGAAGGTTTTTTATCTTTTCGTTTGTGACTTCTTCTACCCATTGGTTAATTTCTTTTCTGCTTCCCTCAGGGTTGGATATGAAGTCAACAGTTTTGACATCAGAGGCAAAATGTTTGACTACAGCTTTAATATAGTCTTCCAGAATGCTTTTGTCACTGTTCGGATAAAGCCTGTTTGCGCTTTTCAGTGTGACATGCTCGCTACCTTTATTCAACACCTTTACAAATTGCTCAGCATCAGCAAGTATCATCTGCTGATCATTGGATTGAAATTGAAGTGCAGAAATCATCTGGTTTCTGGTTTCATTCTTTGCTCCAGTTTGAACCATCGTCATGACAACGAAAATACTGCTAGGAGACAGGAACAGGTTGCCATGGGGATTGTGAGACACGACACGTTGGAAGAGGTCCAGAGAAAATTTTGAAGCACTTGATGACATGGTTGTCAGTTGATGTAAATACAAAACCACAGTTTGTATTGTTGATGGTTTTCTACAATTGGAGAAAAAGAACATAATTACAAGATGTTAGTGCGTTCGTTGGTGTTTTATTCAAAATGAATATCTGAAAAAGTTATTAAGCATGTTCTTGTCAGTGCGGTACAGTTCATTAATCAATTAACATTGAGAAATAGAGAAAATAATCTTAACAAGGGCTGATTGTAAAACATGCATGCCCCCCATATGGGCTGTCAGTTGTAGTGGCAGCCATTGTGTGAATACTTTTGTTGTCACTGTGAACTTGACCTTTGACCTAGTGACCTGAGAATTAATAGGGGTCACCTGCCAGTCATGATCAATGTACCTATGAAGTTTGATGATCCTAGGCGTAAGCTTTCTTGAGTTATCATCCGGAAACCATTTTACTGTGTCGAGTCACCGTGACCTTGACCTAGTGACCTGAACATCAATAGGGGTCATCTGCCAGTCATGATCAATGTACCTATGAAGTTTCATGATCCTAGGCCTAAGCGTTCTTGAGTTATCATCCGGAAACCATCTGGTGGACCGACAGACAGACCGACAGACCGACCGACATGAGCAAAGCAATATACCCCCTTTTCTTCGAAAGGGGGCATAATAAAATATTTTATATTAAACAAGCTGTTACATGTGTTACCTGAGTCAATTCATATTTCGAGTTTGCCAGTTTGTTGCAGTGGGCTCGAGAAAATATGATGAGCAATTTCTCCTTATCCTACAATGATTTATCCCTACTAAAGTAATGTCTTTTTATTCTGTCATAATTTTAAAAAATATTAAGAGTTTTCTGCAACTTATTTCAATTTGGTACAGTCCAAAATCTGTCATTTGGTAATAAGTTAATATTTATTACTCTATTATTTGTGTTGTATCATATTATACATTTTTATAATACATAATATATATTATTGTATTATACTGTGTTGCACATATTCTGAATGAATTTGTTGTGTATTTCCAAGCTAGACATCCTAAATGATTTTTTTTTTCATTTTTTTAATAACATTGTAAAGCATTTTAGAAAAGCTATCTTTTAAAATTCTATTACAATTTAAATTAATGTCTGCGAACTCTTTCAATTTTGGACAGTCCAAATTTTGTCATTTGGTAAAGAATAACCATTATATTATCACAGAAGGAGAAATGTCTTGTAACTTTTAATTCTTCACAATATTTTATATTTTCGTAATTTGATGATATACATGTACATATGTATTAACAAAATTCTATATGGGGTAGGTAAAGGGATAAAAATTTGCTTCTGGTGTTGTGGTAAAGGGTTTAAAAAACAAATATTATCGGTGACACTTTGATGTGACATGACCAGACCAATGTTACTTATAAGCAAAGTGTTTATTAGACTGTGGCAGACAGACGGATGCAGGCCTCATAACATAATACGACCCTTTGGGCGTATAAAATTAAATGATATATGACCGCACAAGACATATGACCTGTAAATGATGGTAACTCACCTGTAAAGTTGTTGTTTTTGTTTTGAAAATAAAGCACGATTCCATTGAAATTACCAATGGCCAGCATGGACCCCGTAGTCCTCGTGTACAACTTCCAAAAAATTCCTCCGAGTTGAAGAGTAGCTTAGGTACGGTGGGGTTAATCAAAACAATTCGATGCTTGATCTCTGGTGATCAGCTTTATCCCGACTGCTGCAAACAATCCTAACAGACAAACTTTACCCACCCTCCCCACACTTGCAAATCTGCATATACATCCCAATCCCAGCCCCCAACTCTAGATTTTAAGTGGCAGGGATATAAGGCAGAGAAAGGCAACCATACACACCTACACTTTTAAGTGATGGCGACATAAGGAGGACAAAGGCAAATCGTTGCAACATCCACCCACCCCCTTTTAAGCGGTACATTATATGGTTGAAACATGCATATCTCTACCGCCTTTTTGAGAGTTGCATATCTATACCGCCCATTTGAGGGTTGGGAACACTTTGGTAAAGATAACGACTATTTGAATTAGAGAGCAGGCACCATGCTGAATGTTTAAAACGCACTAAGTGACCCAGTGACCTAGTTTTTGGCCCGCATGGCCATGTTCAAACTTGGCCAAGAGATTGTCAAGATAAAACTTGTGACCAAGTTTGGTGAAAATCGGATGAAAAGAACTTGCATTAGAGAGGCGGTCATCATGCTTAATGTTTAAAACGCACTAAGTGAACCTGTGACATAGTTTTTGACCCGGCATGACCCATGGGCATGACCCACATTTAAAATTAGATAGCATTTAGACAAAACTTCCGACCAAATTTGGTGAAGATCGGATGAAAACTACTTCAATTAGAGAGCGGAAACCATGCTAAATCCTTAAAATGCACTAAGTGACCCCCTGACTTTGTTTTTGATCTGGCATGACCCATATTCGAACTTGGCCTAGATTTTGTCTAGATACAACTTCTGAGTAAGTTTGTTGAAGATCGAATGAAAACTATATGAATTAGAGAGCGGACACGAAGAGTGTGACGGACACACCATGCTAAATCCTTAAAATGCACTAAGTGAACCCGTGACATAGTTTTTGACCTGACATGACCCATATTCGAACTTGACCTAGACACAACTTCTGACCAAATTTGGTGGAGACCGGATGAAAACTACTTCAATTAGAGAGCGGACACCATGCTAAATCTTTAAAATGCACTAAGTGACCCCATGACCTAGTTTTTGACCCGGCATGACCCATATTCGAACTTGACCTTGATATTGTCCGGATACAACTTCTGACCAAGTTTGGTAAAGATCGAATGAAAACTATTTGAATTAGAGAGCGGACACGAAAAGTGTGACAGACCGACAGCCTGACGGCCTGACAGCCTGACCGCCTGATGGACAGTGCGAAAACTATATACCCCCTTTTCTTCGAAAGGGGGCATAAAAAGTAATCCTTAACTTGGCTCCAAACACTGATCAGTGGAGTAAGTCTAGCGCTTAAACCACTCGGCCATCCATGCTTATATAGTGATTGGACTGGTGTATTTGATACTTTATATCAGCAATCATTGTGATGTCACAAAATATAACGATACATGTACCAACATAACTCTCCGAATAATTCAATTGTTTCAAGTTTGTAACACTTTTTGAATCGTCAAAGTATGTATATAATTGATATTTAAAGCCACACACCTTGAAATGAAGTATAAGTTAATCAATACATAAAGATGCAATTTGAAAGTGTGCAAAATTGTCATTAAATCTATAGCCTAGTTAGCAAGTTATTTTTCAAACGGTAACGCTTTTTAAACCAAAAGTAGGATTTCTATACGTCCATTTCGACAAACGCGATAAAGTTTTAAAGCGCAAAAAAGACGGATTTTTACCTTGTAACCACCAGATTTATTCTAATTGGCATAAATAAAATTAAATCTATAGCCAAGTTAGCAAGTAATTTATTATTTTTCAGGTACCGCTTTCAAAACCGAAAGTAGGATTTCCAGACGTATACGTCCATTTCGACAAACGCGATTATAAGTTTTAAAGCGCAAAAAAGACAGATGTCTACCTTTTAACCACCAGATATATTCTAATTGGCATAGATTAAATATGTTTCTTATTTATACTTAAATTTACTATGCCAAATAAGGTGTGTGGCTTTAAGTGCATAGTAAATGTTCAGTATAACTGTTTCCTGGCAAATATCAGAACTACAACGAAAATTTGCAAATCTGAATCAATCTTTTTCAATTTTGTCAATTTACCAAAACATGAAAAGGTCCCTTTAAAGCAATCTATTATTACATGAAGGTTCATTTGAATACGTTCAAGCAGACTGATGCTCCACACAAGAAAGGGTCTAAACTAAAAACTTAAGCAAAGGTCAATAACTCCAAAACTGCTGCTTTGAAAGTTGCGTATCTCATACTCTGCACTTTGTCTCAATTTCCGATTTCAACGTAATACATGTTTTACTTAAAAAACAACAATACAAAGGGAATTCTGTTCTGCTCTGCACAAGATTGTTGACACAATGGCAGTAAATCTTTAACCCATGGAAAAAGAGTAATGTTTTTTTTTTACACTGCACTTTCCCTTAAAGTTAAAGACGAATTTCATTATATGAAATTTCATTTGAATCACTTCAATACTTCCCGCGTTAATGCTCTTCACAATAAGCAGAACAGATAGATGACTGGAAGGACAGATGACACTTTCTTTATTATATAGGGAAAGATCTAGGATAATTAAAGGTATAGGGTGTCGCTTAACATGGGACTGTATGGAAGGCTGGACCAGTGTGGAAACGTACTAAATCCAAGTAATTTCTTAGTGTAACACTTGTTATAAAGGTATTTAATCATAGTCATTCAAACAGATTTTCACACAGCTGGGTTGGTTATTCAAGTGGGACAGGATGGAAGGAAGCAAAATGGAGCAGGTCACAGCATCCTGCTATATCTCTATAGATTTTCCCCTTCATCTATATTACGCTCTTGATACTCTCTTCTGCATAAAATATTAATTACGTCACGATAATTTCATTTCTGCAGCAAAGGCAGTTTTGTTAGATAATCTGTACATGAATACTTGTTCATACATTAGTCAGCTATCAGACATTCATCTTTGATACCTTAGTCTTGATTGGTGGTTTCATTTACAACAGATATTCTATAATAATTGCTTTGAGACTGATCTTTTTTTTTGCCTCAAACTACCAAGCCTCAGAAGTTTTAGTTTTTTAATTAACCATTATAGATTGTTTCAATTTTTACAATTTAATACTTTAAATTAAATCAACTGTGTGTATATTTTGTAGCTGGTTCGATATCAATTGTTGTACATTTCATTATTTTGAGCCAACGAATAGTACTAACGCTATAAATTATTTACGACATTTGTTTTGATGCATTTTTAACCAAAAACATTATGCAAACAGTTTCACAGAAAGAAATATATGCAATAACAGTGACATCGAATAGATAGTAGATCCATTATCTACTATCTATCTAAAAATAATATCTACTATCCATAATAGTAGAGTTTAAGCATTTCTTATTTTAAGAGTATTTCCTGTGT
The DNA here is from genome assembly GCA_007657795.1 of Dreissena rostriformis. NCBI lineage: Eukaryota > Metazoa > Mollusca > Bivalvia > Myida > Dreissenidae > Dreissena > Dreissena rostriformis. Next base: position 6,222 of record VMBQ01002059.1, on the reverse strand, counting down.
TTTACCATGATTTGTTAATTGAAAATTTAAAAAAGAAATTACAAAATGCTTGAATTATTCAGTGATATAATAATTTTTTAATTGTGGTTTAAACCAAAATTGTTCGAGAAGTGGTACTCTGAGGCTATCTAATAGCCAACAAGTCACTATCCTACCTATCCTACATATGGCCTTAAGCAAAATAAGCTGTTATTTAGTGAGGCCACAGTTTGAATGCATAAAAAACATGTTTCTCTTTTTAATATGTTTTACACACTGTTTTAAAATTTATCAACAGGGTTGACTCTTTCAGTGTTGAAAATTTCAAATAAATCGGTCAACTCGTTCAGAAGATATGACAGTCTGAAGTTGAAGAAAATTGCTAACAAGAGGGCCATCAGGCCCTAAGGCGCTCACCTGAGAGCAAAAGGAACTAGACTATTCTGAAAAAATGCAAGCTGATTCATGAAGATTGGACCAAAAAAGTGACTTCACATGTTTGTTTTTTTATATTTGACCTAGTGACCTAGTTTTTGAGCTCATATGACCCAGTTTCAATCTCTGCCAAGATTTCATTGGGACAAATGTTCTAACCAAGTTTCATGAAGATTTGCCAATAAATGTGGCTATTATATAGCATCAACAAGTTTTCACTGTAGCCATATAAGGACGACTTCCCACCCCCCCCCGGCGGCCATGTTTTTTTCAACGAATCATAGCCATTTTCAAACTCAGCCGAGCTATTGTTAGAACAAATGTTCTGATCAAGTTTCATTAATAAAATAAATGTGACTTCTAGAGTGTTAACAAGGTTTTACTACATAGCCATATAAGGAAAAATGCCACGCCCCCTTGCGGCCATGTTTTTTTACCGGATCTCAACCATTTTCGAACTCAGCCCAGATATTATTAGAACAAATATTTTGACCAAGTTTCATGAGCATTGGACAAAAAATGTGACTTCTAGAGTGTTAACAAGGTTTTACTATAGCCATATAAGGAAACCTGCCACGCCCCCTGGCGGCCATGTTTTTAACAGACCAGAACCATTTTCAAACTCATCCGAGATATCGTTAAAACAAATGTTCTGACTAAGTTTCATGAAGAGTGTTAACAAGGTTTTACTATACACTAAAGCCATATAAGGAAAACTGCCACGCCCCCTGGCGGCCATGTTTTTCATTCAACTGGAACCATTTTCGAACTCGTCCAAGATATTATTGGGACACATGACCTGACCAAGTTTCATGAAGATTGGACTATCAATGTGACTTCTAGAGTGTTAACAAGGTTTTACTATAGCCATATAAGGAAAACTGCCACACCCCTGGCAGCCATGTTTTTCAACCAACCGGAACCATTTTCGAACTCGTTCAAGATATCATTAGAACAAATGTTCTGACTAAGTTTCATGAAGATTGGACAATAAATGTGACTTCTAGAGTGTTAACAAGGTTTTACTATAGCCATATAGGGAAAACTGCCCCGCCCCCTGGCGGCCATGTTTTTCATCCAACCGGAACCATTTTTGAACTTGTCCAAGATTTTATTGGGACACATGTTCCCACCAAGTTTAATGAAGATTGGACTAAAAATGTGACTTCTAGAGAGTTAACAAGGTTTTACTATAGCCATATAAGGAAAACTGCCACGCCCCCTGGCAGCCATGTTTTTCAACCAACCGGAATCATTTTCGAACTCGTCCAAGATATTATTGAGACACATGTTCTGACCAAGTTTCATGAAGATTGGACAATAAATGTGACCTCTAGAGTGTTAACAAGGTAAATGTTGACGACGGACGACGCACGACGGACAAAAGGCGATCACAATAGCTCACCACGTTGTGCTCAGGTGAGCTAAAAACTGCAATAATTTTAGCGTGACATTCAATTTTTTATTTATTGAAAATTTGTACATCAAACATGTTTTTTCTTATCTAGCTCTTTTGTGTGGTTTTTACTACAGCAAGACCATCTATGTTCCTAAAAAATCAGTTTATTTATTTAAAAAGCTAAATTTTGTTGTTTGACATTTTCCCCCAAAAATATACCCCTTTGAGGCCAAAATAGCTATTTTATACCTTAGTCATATACTGCATGTAATTAATAAATTTAAATGTATGTAACCTATCTGTTTCATTAGGAAATAGACCAAATTCAAATACCATATCCTGACAAACGTTCTAATATAACATACACGCGAGTGGCTTGTATCCTTAAACACACTAAATTTGTCCCAACAGTCACGGTTTGATGGTGTATCTTTACTTTGGCACACTGCTTAACAACAGTGGTAGATTTTCATGATATCTCTATCACAACTTTTTCCTTAACCCTCAAATAGATATATACATTTCAGGCTTAACTGATGTACTGACCCAAATCAGCTGTACACGGCCCTGAATATGTGTCCCAACAGTCACGGTTTTTGTCCCAACAGTCACAACCCCATAAACTGCAAATATATTTGTTCCAATATTTTTCTACTCTTAATATATCATATTTTTGCCTTTATTTCTTTTTCATGTACATTGTCTAAGAAGATTAACATAAAATTATTAAAACCTGCTCTTGGAAATAGACATGTTACTATGTTTAGAAGTCTAAAATTCCTAGAATCGTCCATGAATGGCAGATTTTCAGGATTTTTTCATTTTTGTTTTCTCTTGTTTCTTCAGGAGTGGTTAAAGTATGAAGGAAAGTGTTTTTTTTAATACTGACCTCAGTATACTGTGTACAGTATAGTGCATTACCTTGGTAACATAAACCGTGACTGTTTGGACATTTTCACACAAGTAGAACTGTGTATTCTAATGAACTCAATTCGAGGGCTGAACGGAAAACTGTTGTAACTCACTTTTTTTCCCCAAAATCATTTCTTTGCTTTTTTCACTATATCTTCTACTAAGATATATGAACAAAACTTTTTATTACCATATTCTTTTAATAAATACCTAAAACATGGTTTGTGCAAAAGTGTTGTAACTTAGATGGCCCATTTCAGTGAATGGAAAACTGTTGTAACATGAGTTACATACAGTTTTCCATTATCTTTTATCCTACAAGGTAGATAATTCTTGATGGAAAACTGTACTCACTTAGCACTATACATGCATTTGTTTATGAATTTAATGATGTCTTAGCATTATGATAATGTCATTCAACTTAACATTGCTTACGGTAACCTAGTGAGTAAAGAATTTTCCAACCAAATAAATCCGAATCTGATGTGCATAGCTTGTTAAAGTATCAAAACATCTGATTTATTATAATTTATTGATAATTTATATATGTTAGTAATTCTATAGTAAAGATCTATGTTAAGTACTTATTTTTTTCATTATACTGGCATAAACAAATGAAAAAAAAAAGTTCTACTCTACTCACCGTCATAACATCGGGAAAGTTATCATTATTGTCGTGTTCAGATGGTTTGTATTGAACTTGTTGGTCATGGGAAATTCTATTTCACTAGCCCTTCCAGCTTTATAAATTACAAACTCACTCAATAAACTTGTGCAATGCAACACATCAGAAAACCTGTCATGTAATATCGCACTGGAAAGGTATGTTAATAATAAGCAATACATGTATATACTGATTAAATTTTACCTTATGATAATAATAATAAACTTCAATTAGTATTAATGAGAACAACAATATTAATTAGACTACTTATATCAATTATTATTAAAATATTAATAATGTTAATAATTATTGTCTTGATTGTGTCTAGCGTAAATACTGGACTTCGCATTCGGAGCAGCTGCAAGACCATGAAGTGTTAGTTTACGCGACTGTTAAACAGTTTGGTGACATGTTCATTGTGTCATTGGGTTGCCGCAGTCATCCATATTGTTGATATATTGAAAAATGTTTTAGCATACTCGTGTATTCGTTATCAATATTGTTAATGTATTATATATAAAATGTAAAATAAATCTCACTATGAAATCACATGAAATGCATTTAAAATATACATGTTTCTTAAATAAATAGTCTTGAAATATAACAATGTTATTTTAACAATGCACAGAGGTGGCAAAAAAGTGCAAAAGTGTCCCAATATGATTCACACCTATCTGGCAATATATTTCTGCTGGGACCAAAAAATTACCCATTTGCAACAAAAATATCAGTGGCACGAAACTGCAGTGGGGCGAAAACATCAATAAACCTAATATTCTTTAGTTATCCCACAAAATGAAAAAATCCAAAACGTAAACTGTCAGGGCTTTTATTATTCACTTTATCTACTTTTACAACAATGCAAATTTGTGTTTTCAGTTTTTGATGCATCTTATTAACCAAAGTGACCATTGGCCGTTTTGTCCAGTATCAACTGGGCCGAAATGTACTTGATATGTGAATTATAACATTACAAGTTTTTTAAAGAAAAAGCTCAGAATTTTCGGTAATGTTGAACAGTATTTTAAATCATAAAGATTTATCTTTACAATCAGATCTGTCACTTACAGTATTTTAAACCTCTAATCGGACGATCTAGCTGTTTATGTGTTTACCAAATGCACCGGAAGTAAACAAAGAATACACGTCAGCCGACAATCTGCTTACGGTTACAAATAACCATGTCCAAATAATGCAATACAAACGTTATCCCGGGTCCCTGGATCTGGATCTGGATGGGTACGTCGAAGAAACAAATTCTGGCTTTTACTCGACGGTGGTGGAGTGCGCGATAGCTACACTATTGCTGTTTTAATACACTGTCTTTGAAAATGTCTATTGTTGCAGAGTTCACAATGTCATCACTAAAATTATTCCAATCAATCACAGTTTTTACAAAGAATGAATTTTTAAAAAGAACAGATTTTGATGAAAAAGTTTCGAAACACTTGGAGTTATTTTTCACAAAGTTACACACAATGTTTTGATGAATATAGCCCTCATATTGTTTAGCCCTCATAGTACGTTTAGGCCTTAGTGGCGCAAGGTAGCGTTCAATGGAAATGGCCGGTACGTGCCCTTTTACCACCTTGTACAATAGTGTCAACCTTTGGGCGCGCCTTCTGTCTTGGAGTGGTGGGAGTTCCAGCTTTTAAAGTATTTCTGTCACACAACCAGGCTGTCTGGAGCGGTGTCTCTGTTTATGAACCTTGCGGCTGATCGCTGGATACCCTCTAGGCGGTCAATGTCTGATTGGTGAAATGGGTCCCATACAACACTAGCATATTCTAGTTTTGAGCGGACTAGTGCTTGGAAGGCATTTTCGTGGCATTCTACAGGGCAGTGACTTAGGTTTCTTCTTAGAAATCCAAGAGAGGAGTAAGCTCGCTTTGTTATGTTGGTTATATTAGTTTTCCATTCCATGTGTTCAGATAAGGTGATCCAAAGGTAGGGGTTTTTATTGAACTCTTTTGAGGATTTCTTTGTTGATATTGTAACAATAGCTAGATTTGTGTTTTGAACTTGGAAGGTAACATTTCTTTCCGTTAAATTCCATCCCCCATTCGTTGGCCCATTGGTGAAGGTTATCTAGGTCATTTTGAAGAATTTCATGATCTTTAAATGTGTGTATAGGTCTGTAGAGGAGACAGTCATCTGCGAATTGTCTAATCTGGGACTTCACCCTCTCTGGCAGGTCGTTGATATGACACAAAAATAACAACGGTCCTAGCACTGTCCCTTGAGGAACTCCGGAACCTACTGGTACTTGTTGTGATTTCTCCCCGTCAACGACCACACACATTTCTCGGCGGATGAGGAAGTTCGAGATCCAGGACAGGAGGTTACCCCGGATTCCGTAGTTCTCAAGTTTCAGAAGGAGCTGGGATGAAAATGTGAGAAAAATATAAGATATATAAAATTTTACTTACGTTTACATATAAATTTCATATAAATTTGTGGCTTATCGGACATTGCGTATATAAAATGAAAAAAAACAATGTTTGTGTATTTGCCAATGCTTGACAAATGCATGTCAGCAGTTTGCCCTTCCATGGCCATTCCGAATGTTAAAATGTCAAATTCCCTGAACATTTCGCGGAAACTGGTGAGATTCAACGACCGACAGGGGAGACCGGCTGTAGTAGATAAACCGAGTTAATTAAAGCAGCTAGGTATAACAATAAGGCAGCGCTGGTTGCATAAACCGCGGTTTTTTTTTATGTCCCCCAGTCTATACTGGGAGACATATTGTTTTTGCCATGCCTGTTGATTTGTTTGTTTGCGTCAAAATTTAACATTGGCCATAACTTTTGCAATATTGAAGATAGGAACT
>VMBQ01002058.1:77016-146527 GCA_007657795.1 Dreissena rostriformis | reverse complement strand
GTACCTCTGTTGTATCACCTTAATTGAAGGACATGTTATGGGGCGTATAGTGAAGTTCTAACCTTCTAGTACAACCCGGGGTTAGTTTAAACCTATTTAAGTTTTATTGAGATGCTCTCGAGTCCACACATGTCTGAGTTATGTGACTTTGAAGTTGGGCATGTAGTCGCATAAAATGTTATAAGTAATTAAGTTTGTGGAGATAACTAGGTATGAAAGTACTATAAAAAAGAGTAAAATTTTGAGGAGCTAGTTTCTTCTACATTGCTCATGCGTTTAAATAAAAAATTAAGAATAGTAAACTAGACAGTGTCACGGGATATTTTCTATATCAACAATTTTTTTACCAGTTTTACATACATAAACATGTATGTCTAGTGCTCTAGCAGTTGCAACATCATGATTACCATTTGTATTGCCTTCTATTCCTGAACGTGTTATTATTTACATTTCTTAGTCTAATTTACGAATAACTCAGCCGTCTAGTAATAAAGGGTAACATAATTTGAGTTTAAAATGTGGCAATGAATGATATTTGACATTGCTGTTTTGGTAAATATTACTTATGTCAGTACAATGTTAATTAACAGTTATGAATTAGTATGACTTTGAAGTTTACAGAAGTATGGAGTTAAGAACTATAATGTTGATGTAATATTGTGTTGTTTAACAGAGTTAAGAGAAACAGGATGAACTATTGTATCTTTGTGGAGACATGGTTATGTAAAATGTTATGTTTACATGGCTTGTTCTCAACATTAAGGGAATATGACATATTTTCAGCTATGTCCAACCACCATCATTTGGTAATTTTAGGTCTCGATTCACACTCTTTTTAAGAATAATAATGTATTATTACAGCCTCATTAGATGAACATGTACAGAAATATACATAATTGATAGATCACATATAACGTTAATGTTATTACACGATGTACCTCCTTGATGTTAGATTCACGATTTTTCGCAATTGGCAGATAAGAGTATTTTTATCATTGTGATGTGTAATGTGCATTAGGAAATAACCGCATTTGAAGAGGTCCTCATTCACTGTGGGCTTTCTAGTTATATGTTGGATGACATTGTTTTGTATTACACAGTGATTCGTAGAGATAAAAATATTCTAGCAATTGTTTTGATTTCTAGTATTAGTGTATGTTCTTATAAGCTGTCTGCTAAGCATATCCCTTAAAAGTTTAATTGCGCAGTAACACATCTTAACAAATATTGCCTTAATCTTACTAACAGTATTTATTTATTTATATTTATTAACATTCTAGGTCAAACGCATATAACAATGTCATAATACATAAAAACATAGTTACAATAGTGTCATTCTGAAAGCTGTAATTATCAAATAATATATACATATTTAAATAAATTGAATCTATATATTATAACAGTTATAAAAATTAGTTATCAATTGAAATGCAATATTTGACCTATGGATAACCCATAAAGTTAAAAGCTTATTTCCAATGGGGTCCATTAAAAGTACCCAAAAAAACAGTACAGGTATATCAAACTACAGTGTTAACAATACCTTTTGTTATGCCAAAAATTATTAAATAACATCAATGTTAAGAAAATTGTTTACTTTTTTGGTTTTGCACATTTACATTTGCAGTGATGTAAAATTCATAACAGTTTGTAATATGTATATTACAAAGAATAAAGAAAAAACAAGCGAACTGTTCAACTGTATTTTTGTTGTTAATAAAAATTACAATGACAAAAAAGATTCAAAGACATGATTTTTACATTCTAAGAGAAACATTCACAAAATTAAAAAATATCTATGCAATCGGAAGTTTTTTTTAATATATATATATATATAATATGACAATAATAGTTAAATCAATCAAACTGTACACTAATATCAACCAGCTGCTTCTACTATGACACTGCTGATGCTACAGGTTTGATTCCTACGTATTCATCCCAACCTTTTCTGCACATCTTCACAATCCAGGTATGCTCGTCATCATCTGAAACACAACGTGGAGAATACAATAACTTGACTTTCTAAGTGTACATTAATTATAGTTTTCAATGGTTTTAATGTAATAGAAGAAACCTTCAGACATTTGATTTTTCAAAAAATTGTACTTTAAAGTTCAAGGTCACAGTTCAAGGTCAACTTAAGAATACAGAAAAAACAACACTTATTCAGCCCCCTCTCCCCACAACTTGTTCATGAATTGAAGGATTTCAATGTTCAACCTAATGCACATGATTGTCCTTCAAGGGTTGACAATTCAAGGCCAAATATTAATGTGTCTAACTAAGGTAAAGGTCACAATTAAAGCTCAAATGTCAAATAATTGTATTGCGTTTTGCAACATAAATGTAAGCCTGACCTACCCTTGTTTTTCAAAGGTCAATGTAATAATATCAGGTAAAAAGTCGAAAAAAAAAGCATAACATTTACCTTGTTACCACTCTAGAGGCCTCATTTATTGTCCAATCTTAATGAATCTTGATATGAACATTTGTCCCAATGATATCTTGGTGGTGTTAGAAACTGGATCATGTGAGGTCAAAAAGTAGGTCACTAGGTGAGATCTAAGAGAAAGCTTGTTAACACTATAGAAGTCACATTTATTGTTCAATCTTCATGAAACTTGGTAAGAAATTAATTTTTCTAATGGTATTTCAGCTGATTTGGAAAAAATCAGAACATTTGTTCTAATGATATCTTGGCTAAGTTTGAAAATGGTTCAGGTCCTTTGAAAAACATAGCTGCCAGGAGGCAGGGCAGTTTTACTTATATGGCTATAGTGAAACATTGTTAAATAACTATTGGCCTCATTAATTGTCCAATCTTCATTAAACTTGGTCACACCATTTGTCCAAATAAAATCTTGGCCAAGTTCCAAACTGGGTCAAGTGCGGTTAAAAACAAGGTCACAAGGTCAAATTAAAAAAAGGTTATTTAAACTCTGGATGTCACTTTTTTCAGGATAATTCAGTTCATGTGTGTCTCAGGTGAGCGCTTTAGGGCCGTGGCTCTCTTGTTGTTAAATTTGGTTATGTCAAAGACCTCTACCATAATTTGTGTTATTTTGATGGCAACCTAGCCATGTGAGGAGATGTGTCCAGAGGTACAAAAATAGTTTGCCAACTTCATGGTAAAGGTCATACTTTAAGTTGCAGATGTGTCAACATGGGGAGATCTAATCAAATTAAGTTAAAACTCTTGTTTCAAATAAAATACATGAACACATACATACATCTTTCACACTTATGCAATCAGAGTAAATGACAAATGAAAAGAAACACTATTTACAAACCTGCATTTCTTAAAAACTTCTTGTTATAATCGACGACAACTCGGGAGTTGGGGTCGTAGAACCCGTCCCCACAATCATAGCAACCCTCTGGTATTTCTCTAGGGGGAACTCTGTTGGTTAACTGTGATCTGCCTGCATTTATAAAAAGTTAACTTTAGTCGATATGAACTCATTGTTTGTGTTGTTGTTTTTTGACAATCCCTGTTTTAAGAATAGTCCCTTAAAAACTTATTTATTAAAGACTTTATAAAAGTTTAAAGTGAAATTCCAACTGAAGCAGTAAGAGGGATATTCATAGTTGATGGAACTTTATTTTTGTTTCTTTTTCTTGTTTTGGATTTGTTTGCCGTTGTCAACAGTAGTTCAGTCATATCTTGTCGGTCAGCTAGCCAACTCACACTTTTCCCAGGGATAGCTGATTTACCAGTACNTTAAAAAAAAAAAAAAAAAAAATTAGACCTTGAAGGATGACCTTGATCTGACCTTTCACCACTCAAAATGTGCAGCTCTATGAGATACACATGCATGTCAAATATGAAGTTGCTATCTTTAATAATGCAAAAGTTATGACCAATGTTAAGGTTTTCGGACGGACGGACAGTTCAACTGCTATATGCCACCCTACCGGGGGCATAAAAACACAACAGAACTTCTATCTCTATAATTTGATATTCGTTGACACTGACCAAATTACACAGAAATTGGATCTACAAACCAAGATTTCAATTTGTATGACAAGGTCAGTCCTAAAGTCTAAAAGCAAACAATTGATAGCATGAATATTTGAAAGCTTCTATTAATATTTTACGGAGAGCAGAGCATAATTAAAATGAATATGTACTCTAGTATTATAGAAAGGATAGAAATGTGACATGAATAATGTACCTCCTTGGCAATTCCATTTTCCCACAGTGCCTCATATTTGCTTCCATTTGGAAAGAACAAAGTGCCTTTTCCATGGAACATGCCATCTTTTAGTTCCCCCTCATAATGTGTTTCTGTGGGAAATGTATAATTTCCTTTGCCTTCTAACCTGTTTACAATGAAAATATAAATCTGTCATCAGAGTGGTTTCATACATTTACATAAGTTTTATTTCTGATCAAGCGTGAACTAGTTCACTCGCATTCTTGAATGGAAACTGAGATACTTTTCTGTTTCTAGGGGTAAAATATGATATCCAAAATACTAGCCAGATCAGGCAATCATATTTTCAGATCATTCTAAGTTAACCCCTTTAAGTTTGTATGAGTTGCTATTTTGGAAGAGACATTATTAGACTATATTGATGCTTCATGCTGTANGTGAAATAGAAGTAAATCAGTTTAAACGAGATTGAATGAATGGAATGGTATTCATTGCATGTAAATAATGTGTTGTTTGTAACTGATCAGATTTGGGAAGGCTCTCGACAGAACCATCTGCAAATGGTGGAAATGCACAAATGGAAAATGTGCGGTAAGTGTCATCACAGATTAGCCTGTGCAGTCCACACAGGCTAATCAGGGATGACGCTCTCGCTTTTATGGAATTTTCATTAAAAGGAAGTCTCTTCTAAACAAAAATCCAGTCTAGGTGGATATAAAGGACAACACTTTATGCACATGCATTATACCCTGTATATTTATACCCAGAAAGCTAAAATATTTTTTTTTTTAAAGCAAATTTGTTGAATTGATATCCCCCGCCAAACTAGAGCTTTGTCACAGACGTGATGTATACCCCCACATGCTGCATTGACACAAAATATATACAAAGGGCCATAACTCTGTTATTAACAGATAGTGTACAATGCCATATGGCATGCATCATCCTCTTATCCATATATATACTGATACCAAGTTTCAATGAAATCTGTCAGTCAAAGCACTTCCAAGATATGGCTCCGGACACAAAAGTGCCGGGCGGACGGCAGGACGGACGGACAAGGCTAAAACAATATGCCTCCGCCCCTGGCCGTGGATAATAAAAAATCTCAGAAGGTAAATGCAATTATCCAACTCCCAGATTAACTGAGACAAACATGAAACTTAGGCCTTAGGGGGACTACAAAGTAAGATAGCACATCCTGACTTTGTCATCAGGTATCCCTCAGCAAGGTGATTTTAACAGATTTTAACATCACCGGGAATTGGTGATACAATTATTTCTACTACCAATTTTTGCATGCATCTTATTCAAAAAGTTAAGATGTAAATTGCGGACTTAAATATTTTCCAAGTAGAATGTTTTTTTTTTTTTTAAATTAACAACAAATTCAAACATGTTCAATTTGACAACACGGGACTTTGACCAAAGATTGAACAACATATTGAAATTTTACATTGATTTGTGTTACTGTTACTTATCTTATTTTCACTATTGAATCATATGACTTCGAAGGCTGATGAATATCATCTAGCACTTTTCGTGGTAAAACAACAACAACACTCAACAAGAATAATTAAAAAACAGTTAAAATCAGCATTAACACACAAAAAAGATTTGAATATTTGTTTGCTATACGCACGTGTATATAAATTCACAACAAACGTTGCTGTAAATAAACTTTAATTTACAATTACCTTCCATTTCTGTGATCACCAGTGTACGAACTACCTGTGTACTCCATCTTTGATTACGTTGTTGTCATAGTGAAGTCACGTGATACCTGACGTTCGCACCGGCACGTTTCGCACCAGCTCATTCGCGCAAGTACCGTTCTTCTCAATCATCAAATTACACTTCTAAACATAATTCTTTTTAAATTATTTAATATTCATATTTTTTATGTAACCACTGTCTTGATCCTTTATGGTATATGATGTAAAAGCAAAGAATAAACGTTTGATAAAACTCATAAGCTATATACAAAGATCTTCTGGATCTTTAGAATCATATGCTCATACACTTATAGATAGATAGATAGATTTATTTCGGAGAAAGCATACATACACACAGTGCATTAAAACAACATGTACATAAAACAATATGAAGTAAAAAACAATCATAATTGAAAAGTACATGCATTGAATGCACTATGGGCATGCAAACTAACGACAAGGATTACACAAAAAAGAGCAATATCCCTTATTTCCATTGTGGTCCTTGGAGACTTTTCTAACGGAACACGTATTCAAATCAATATAGCTCCCTTTTTTTGAACGGATTTTGTTGAACTTTGGACCAAGAACAATTCAACATATAATAAATAATTTCTTTAAGGTCACTTGAAATTGATTGACAAAACATTATTAAACTTAATAAATTAAAAAACATCATGTCAAAAGTCAAATTCTCAAAATCGAACAACGTAAAATTATAACAATGTGAAAAGTCACGAATATCACACAATACCTTGTGTGTCTTCCCGTGGCTCTAACAACGTGAGCACATCTCTTTCTCATTGAAGCCACGTAGTTGGAGGCTTTCCTAATGCAAAAAAAATCAAACTTGAATACCTCAGTTTATAATTAAAGATTTTGATTTAAAAATTGAACATATGATAATTTGACTACATTGTCTGCAAGCTCACGATAAAATCATTCATTCGTGACGATCGGACGTTTTAGCACGTGGGTAAGGTAGCCTGCAACATGCCAATTGCGCGGTAGCGCTGCGAAATAATCATGCGTGTACGGAATCCTGATAGTGCCACCTATAATCTCGCCCTTCTTTCATCAAGGGTGACACACTAAGCGATACACGATATTTTGCGCGACACACAAAGCGACACACGATATTTTGCTCGATACACGAAGCGACGCGCGAGAATGTACCACGAAATATCGCCCATGTGTGGTAGCCCAAAAGGCGATATATCGTGGTGAATATCGCGTGTCGCTTCGTGTTTCGCGCAAAATATCGTGTGTCGCCTCGTGTATCGCGCAAAATATCGTGTGTCGCTTTCAGTATCGCGCAAAATATCGTGTCTCGCGTTCAAAGGGCGACACACGAAACACGAAGCGACACAGGATATTTTGCGCGAAACACAAAGCTATACACGATATTTTATTATTCAAATATCGCCCATATTATCCGAATCTCGTGTATCGCGGCCTAATTTCAGACCGCGATACACGTCACACAAAGCGATACTCTATATTCTGCGCGATACTCAATGCGACACACGATATTTTGTGCGATACACGAAGCTACACACGATATTTGTATTGTTCAAATATATCGCTGTAATAATATCGCCTGTCGACTCTCGCGTTTTTTTAAAAAGTGTTACAGTAATTTTTAACCATTTATCCCCTTTTTGTCTCCCCTGATTTTTTTTTAAACGCGTGTGTCACCCTTTGAACGCGAGACACGATATTTTGCGCGAAACTCAAAGCGACACACGATATTTTGCACGATACACGATGCGACACAGGATATTTTGCGCGATAAACGATATTAACCTCGATATATCGCCTTTTGTGCTACCTACACAATGGCGATATTTCGTAGTACATTCTCGCGCGTCGCTTCGTGTATCGCGCAAAATATCGTGTGTCGCGCAAAATATCGTGTATCGCTTCGTATGTNCTTGTGGTGGTAGCCCAAAAGGCGATATATCGTGGTGAATATCGCGTGTCGCTTCGTGTTTCGCGCAAAATATCGTGTGTCGCCTCGTGTATCGCGCAAAATATCGTGTGTCGCTTTCAGTATCGCGCAAAATATCGTGTCTCGCGTTCAAAGGGCGACACACGAAACACGAAGCGACACAGGATATTTTGCGCGAAACACAAAGCTATACACGATATTTTATTATTCAAATATCGCCCATATTATCCGAATCTCGTGTATCGCGGCCTAATTTCAGACCGCGATACACGTCACACGAAACGATACTCTATATTCTGCGCGATTTTCAATGCGACACACGATATTTTGTGCGATACACGAAGCTACACACGATATTTGTATTGTTCAAATATATCGCTGTAATAATATCGCCTGTCGACTCTCGCGTTTTTTAAAAAGTGTTACAGTAATTTTTAACCATTTATCCCCTTTTTGTCTCCCCTGATTTTTTTTAAACGCGTGTGTCGCCCTTTGAACGCGAGACACGATATTTTGCGCGAAACTCAAAGCGACACACGATATTTTGCACGATACACGAGGCGACACAGGATATTTTGCGCGATAAACGATATTTACCTCGATATATCGCCTTTTGTGCTACCTACACAAGGGCGATATTTCGTGGTACATTCTCGCGCGTCGCTTCGTGTATCGCGCAAAATATCGTGTGTCGCGCAAAATATCGTGTATCGCTTCGTATGTCGTGTGTCGCCCTTGATGAAAGAAGGGCGAGATTATAGATGGCTCTATCCGGATTCCGTATGCGAGCCATATTGATTTGTTAATTAATTTTATGTTTCGTAGTGTACGAACCCAAATGAAATCATTGAAATAAAATTACAATTATATCGCGTTTCACCATATCCACGTGCAAACAGATGAAACCATACATACCCCAAGTGCTTAAGCGTCCGGTCGTCACGGATGAATGATTGTATCGCGAGCTTGCACAGATTGTAGTCAAATGATCACATGTACAATTTTAAATCAATATTTTTACTCGTAAGTGAGATATTCAAGTTTGAAAGTGTTGCGTTAGAAAAGTGTCAAAGTGTAGATCATTTAAGAAAATTACTCGAATGCATAACGTGTCAGGGGCTTCACGTAAAAAGAGCAATAACAATGTCAACGAAAATTAAAGTGTCGAGCATGTTAGAATTAAGGTCATACAACTAAGTAAAGTAGCGGAAAACATGATATTGTTTATGTATACAGTGATGTATCATGCCAGAATATATAGTTTAACATGCAAATTCGTTAAATTGATATCCACCACCAAATATACTTGGTTTATTGATGGATGCAAATTCCTCTATGTACAGTATAATCCTTAAAAATACGAAATAAGTGTATGGAAATTGTTTTTATGCATTGCATTCCTCATAATTGATATCTATACACCCATGAAGTTTCATGTTGAAATCTTGTATCGTATCTGAAATATAGCCATGACAAGATACATCACACAAAACAACAAAGGGTAATAACTCTTATTTGAGAAAGTGTATGGTTATGGTTCTTGTACATGTCACTTCTCCTCATTGATACATATACACCTATGAAGTTTCATGATGATATCTTACATAGTTTCTGTGTATAGCCGTGCAAAGTTTGTGACACACAGACGGACGGTCTGACTGACAACGCCAATTCTATATCCGTCCGCCTTTGGCGGGGGATAATATGAAAGTGTAAAGCAATTTATGATGTGAACTCGTTTATGATAGAAGTGTAAAGCAGTTTTTGATGTAAGTGTGAAGTCGTTTGTTTTGGAAATTAGGATCCGTTTTCGGATGTTAGAAGCTGTCCATAATGAAGTGTAGTCATTTAATATGATGGAAATGTTTTCGTTTTCCGTTTATAATTGGTCTGAAGAAATTGTTGGTGGTTGTGTTTTGCCCTTTACGGTGGAAGTGTAAAGTTTTAGAATGAAACCCACTTGTGCCAGATGTGAATGTACAGTGGCTGTAGAAACAAGGAAGTTGTTTACATTCAAATGAAGGTGTGTCGGATTTTTTACATGTAGATCTACTTATATTGAGAAAATCATATCATGGGTATACATACAGTAACACGATGTACTTTCGTATTTTATTGTAATATAATTATACTTTGAATAACATTTCATGAGTATACATGTATTATATACAAAACAATTTTAACACACATGTCGATTTGAACACATAACTTTAGACATACTATTACCATAACCGTAACCACAAGTAAAACAAGATAAACCCACCCTACAAACAATTAATGTTCTATTTTTAGTACAAAATAATAACAGTATAAAGAATAAACAAAACCTTCTTAAAATAAATACACTTTCAATAATGTAAATACAGTTATTGATAATAATTATTTGTTAAAATAAAACAGTGCTTGTGATCTCTCAGTTGGCCCACAAACGTTAAATGAATACAGGTAGGCAGGAAATATGCACTTTATCAATTTAAGTGCATCCATTAACATTAACATAAGTGATAACATCTTTTGTTATATGTTTGTGTGTGTGTATGCTATTGAATTAAATGCTGAAAATTAAGTTTTGTGAAGACTGTAAAAAGAGCACTGTAATGCAAACTCTTTCTAGTGCAACATCTTTTCAGTTTAAAATGCTACATGTACATGGCAAGAAATAATAAATTGTATAAAAATATATGACTATAATGAATAAATTATTATACTTGAGACGGGTTAGCGAATATATATAGTCTTCTTTTCATAGGCAAGCACTGCCAAGTAAATGAAATGCAAAAACATGGCAAGAAATCATACTTCACATGACCTCTAAAAATAATTTAGATCGATACTTCCACGTATGTAAGCATGGTTAACAAATGACACAGCAAGAAGGACATCAAAACTTCCAAAGGTTTTTTAAAACAACTTTTTTGAGTTATGGAACGTAACCATGAACTCAAATGTGGTTTAAAATTCCACTTTGATCAATCAACGTGTTCAATGGAACACGCCAGTAACAAACACTATTTTAATATAAGCCACACTTATCTCATATCAAGAAATTTCCATGTTAGGAAATCAATCACCTGATATTTCACAAATATTGAGACATATGTTTTGTTAAGACAAGAAGTGAACGAAACTACCAGTAAATAAAATATAAATGGCATAGAAAAAATGACTAGTAAACCAAGAGTATTATATACTGCATTAAAAAGCTTTACAAAAACAAAATCAGGCAAAATTAAATTTTACTGTTATTGCATTTGGAAGTAAATATTCTAATTAATTTTGAAATAACTTAAACACTGGCCTATAAGGACAACAAGAATTAAGTATGTAATTATATCTGTTAAAGAAATGTTGGTGAACAGAAAATACAGAAACACCTTCAACCCACAAAATATCTATGAATGCATTAATGAATCTCTCCCATGCATGATAACATTAAAAATATAGCACTCTTTGAATATGATAAACTAGACAGGTGGCGCATTGAGCATTATTGATATGAGACGCCCTCTGTGAAAAGGGGGTTTTATGCATGTGAGTTAAGTGTTGTCCCAGATTAGCCTGGGCAGTCCGCACAGGCTAATAAGGGATGACACTATCCCCTTTTATGATATTTAAGGTTAAAAGAAAGTCTCTTCTTAGCAAAAATCCAATTTAGGCGGAAAGTGTTGTCCCTGATAAGCCTGTGCGGACTGCAAAGGCTAATATGGGACGAAACTTTTTGCACATGCATTAAACCCACTTTTCACAGAGCAAGGCTCATATTAATGACTGAAAAATGTTTAATCAAACTGATTGCTATTTAAACATTCAAAACGTTGCAACAACTTTCATAGGTCAATTTAGCTAACTGCCATAACAGTTCCTATGTTGTTAAGTGAAAACAAATCAATATTAAAAGAATAATGCAAAAATTATCTCTCATTAGTTGCTTATTAAACAAGATAATTATCAGAAAGATTGTACTTAATTTTTGCGACTAGAACTGAAAACACATAAATGTAGTGAACACACAGAGGAAGACTTGAACACTAACCTTGTACACTGTGCAAGGTATAACAAACTCCTGACACTATAACTTATACATAATTGATCATTCAACACATAAAAGAACGCATTTAACAATGAGTCCAAACACACGAGCATTAATAATTATATAATTCCAAAAATCCTAGCACCAGGGTATATTATATATGTACATTTATAATACAATAACATATACTCTTTAGTCATCAAATACATATAATAAATAATTTCATCAACTGTGAGACAAATTCTGTTGTACACCAGTTTTAATGAATCACTAAGTTTAAAGGGAAACATTCATAGTTTTGGGATGTAAATGATCATGTTCTGACTTTCCAGTTTAAAGCATTATATTTCAAATTTGGAAAGGAAATGCAGTCCAAATTAAACTTGAGATGAAAAAATATGCTTGTTTATGTAGATACTCTAATTTTATTTTACCAAAAAAATGATAATTTGCAATAAAAGCAGTACAATGGCCAAAATACTGAAAATATTTTATTTATTGTTTTATTTTAAAATCCAATTTTAGTGATCCTGTTTACTTCCCACACTGTGAGAATGTCCCTTTACAAACTTGATATAACTTGCAAAACAAATATGTACACAATAATTAAAAATGGTCTATTATTCTATCACCACAGGATTCATAATGCCACTGCCGCAATTCAAAAGCGGTAACAAATGTTTAGAAACTCAATATACACATTGTAAACTAAAATACTTCTTGTATAATATCATTTTGGATTACAACTGAAAATTAAAAACACAATTGACAGTAAAATCTTAAATAAAGACCAAAAAAATATTCTTAACTTTGAAAATAAATAAAAACACATTTGATAGAAAATTACATATTCAACGAAACTTAATTGTGTTGAATATCAACAAAAAAAAGTTGAACTTCTGCTGAAAATTATTGAGACTCCTTATGAAATGTAAAAAAACACAAAAATAATGAGAAAATATTGTGATAAAAAAAACTTAATTAAAAGTTACCCATCAAGTTTGTTAAAAATATTGAAAATACATGTGTCTATAGCTGTTAGCATTTATTCTATTTTGTTGTTTTGATTTCTTTTGTTTTTTTTCAATGGGTCTGGAACCAATTTTAATACAATTGAAAAGAAAACGTTATTTCCAAAAATAAATATCAAGTCAATAAATCAAGCAATTTAATTCTAAAATTACTTTTAATAACTTATTATTTTTGATATTTAGTTTTAAGCAAAAGGACGTTTTCTTCAAGCCACTTTTTTCCATGCATTGAGAAATTGTCCTTTTTTATCTCCCATACTACAAAGATAAGTAATAACATGAAATGATAAAAAAAGTGACGAATAACCCCAATATGAAACGTATCAATATGTAGCAAGTCGTAACAATGAAATATTAGACACTGGGGCATTGCCAGTTGTGACCCCCTGGGCCTTTATTGAACAAAGTTTGTAGAGCACCAAAATACAATGTAACACACCAAATATTAAGCCTTTTTCCCTTGTGGTTTCAGAGGAATTGTTTTATTAAATATCATTTTGTGACAATTATAATGTTTCAGAAATTCTTAATTGAAAAGGGGGCATAACTTCATATCATACGGATCAATCCCAGCCTTGAATGTTGAGAATTGAAAGTGTAGGAGACCCTGTGAACAGTTGTGTCTTCGAAAAACAGACGGATGTACAGAAGTCCATAGTGATTCATGTATACCCCCTTTACTTTGCGTTCAAGGGTATAACAAAAAGTAACAACACCTTTCATATACCTGATTATAAGACTGATATCATAATTAAGATCATGTAATTTTGCATATCAATCAATTTCACCTGAAGATTTAGTTTTGTATTGATAAAGTAACGAGAAATTACACATTTTGGTTAAAGTTCAACTAGAAAACATAAAAAGTATAGGTTAACATTGTACATTGTATGGTAATTACGGTAATGTTTCATTCTAGCCACAATATTATTGTCTCATCATTAAATACAGGGAACAACAGGATATACTATGTTCAAATTAATGAATTTAATTTATATCATCAAAGTATACCAGAAACACTTAGCAGTTACTATATTAATGAATTCAACCCCCATACTACTGTACTACAATTAACAGAGATTTTATTTCCATCATATTCAGCAATAGACCAGCCCTGATATTAATGAAATTCTGTTACACCAGAATAAAACATTGTGTACATGTATTATATATAACTGAGATTTCATTTTAATATTTTTTTATGAGATTTCAACTCCTGCATCAAATTACTGAGAGATACAATGTTGTATCTGCATCAAATCCCTTTATAATAAACCTCTTCAAAATCTTTACAAACAAGTGATGGTTTGTTAAATACTATGCCCCCCTTTGAGCGATTTTGACCCATATATTTGACCTTTGACCTTGAAGGATGACCTTGACCTGTCACCACTCAAAATGCGCAGCTCCATGAGATACACATGCATGCCAAATATCAAGTTGCTATGTTCAATATTGCAAAAGTTATGACCAAGATTAAAGTTTTGGGACAGACAGACAGAAAAACAGGCCAAAAACAATATGGCCCTTTTTTCGAAGAAGGGGGCACGAAAACATGCTTCATCAATAAGTGAAATACAAGGAGACATAAATGCATCTGTATTATGCTGTATTTTGCTGATTTTTCAATCCAGTATCACCATAATAGTGGGACTGCATTATCTTGCATTTAACTGTGTAATCACGCATAGTGTACTGTACTACAATTAACATGTTCAAAATTTTCAAAACACATTTTGTCTGAGTTTACGTAATAAAAGGCATATTACGCTTGTCTATTTTTGCAAGAATCTGTATCAGCTTCAGGGCTTGCACTTTTTAATTTTGCATCACATTCAAGGCTTTGCCTCTTCTCTTGTGTGATAGACAATTTGATTGACACATACTATTGGAAAAAATTACTAACGTAATAGTCAGTATGTATTTGATACAATATTTTCATGCTCTACCCTTGGTAATAACTTGTGAACTTAAGCTACTGAAGACTACAGTCAATATATATACATGTACTACAATAACTTTCATTGCCATCACAAATATACCAGGTCCCAGTTACTCAACACTTTTATGACCAATTAAGCTTTTTAATTTTCAATCAAATAATTTAAGTAAAAAAAACGTCAAATTTTGAAATATGAGTTTATTCTTTATAAATCATCATGGGGAATAATTTTCAAAATTTCTTAATAAGAATGTTGTTTGTACTATTAATTTGGCTCACATACAACCTTGTAAGCGTAATTGGGTATTCAAGTTTTAAGTAATCCGGCCCGACCTGATATGATATAAAATTTGACAACACCAGAATATACTGTATCCTACAGTTAAATACTAAGAATAATTGAGATTGCACTTCAATCATCAAACCCATCTAGGTTAAAACAACAGGCCTGGTTGCTCAAAACTTTAAGTGCCATTTGAGGTTACAGTCTGTTAACTTCAGACCCAAAAACAATTAATTTTAAAAGCAATCTTATTATCAAACATTTTCAAATCATTTGATCAAACACATATTTTACAATTAACCTATATATATTAAAGGGCTAACAATTAAGTCACATAAATAACTTGATCCAAAAATAAACATCTGTTAGCTTAACTGGCCGTTAAAGTTATGAGCAACCAGGCCCAATATTTTGTATCATACTGTCAACTGTAAAATACTAAGAATAACTGAGATTTTACTTCAATAACTGAGATTTCACCTCAATAACTGAGATTTCACCTCACTAACTGAGATTTCACCTCAATCAAAAAATAAACGTTGTAGTGATCGACAAAAACCGGTCAGAGTGAGAACGAGGTCAAGGTCAGTGGGACCTGCGATATCGCACCATCTGGTCCTGAATCTGTCCATCCAAGAGCCGCCCCAGGCAGATCCCAAGTAGCTGTGGAACACCGAGGGCCAGAATCACGCCTCCGATGATTGGAAGGTTTTGTTCGGCCAGCTGGACAAAGGCGTCAATGCACCCAGTCATGTAGATGTTCGAAGTGGCAAATGTCTGAAAGATTTTTTTTTAGTTTTTAAATATTTTCAAAATAGATAAAATGATATCTCATTAATTTTATGTCATTTTGACATTTATCTCATGAAACACATGCACTAACAAAACCAACACAATTCAAGCTTGTAATTTATGCTGAGTTTACAAGTATCAGGTAAATGTTGGCAAGCTACAACATTAATATTACCTGGTGGATCTTCTTACAATGTATATTAAGTTTTGCTCTTACTTGTATTTGTTGCTTTATTTGCATGTTCAAACATACACAAATGATTTATCTATGTGAAGTCTATTCAAGGATTACTTGAAATGTACATTTATTCAAACACACTCCTGCACACTTATCAACAAATATTACAATTGAGCCTGGCTCTGAGAAAACAGGGTTTTTTGCATGTGTGTAAAGTGTCATCCTAGATTACCATGTGCAGTCCAACAGGCTAATCAGGGACGACACTTTCCGCCTAGACTAGATTGTTGTTTAGAAGAAACTACCTTTAAAAGAAAAGCTCTATAATAGCGGAAAGTATCGTCCCTGAATAGCCTGTCAGAAATGCACAGGCTAATCTGGAAGGACATTTTATGCACATGCATTAAGCCCTGTTTTCCCAGAGCGCAACTTGATTTTATTGTATGTTGTACGATGTAGGTATATTACTCACTGCAGAATCATTCAGTGCATTTGCTCCACACAGGACATTGCGAAGCCCAGTCTGAAGAGAAAACATTGTGAATGCATGTACAAGTGTGATTTAACCACCGACTTCCTTCTACTAAGTTTTATATGTCCACTATGAATGGTTGTAAATACTTTTCAGTTAATTGTACAACTTAATGACCCCATATTTCACACGCTAATAAACTGACTGGTTTCATATCTTAAGTGGATCATGACAAATATAGGGAGTGGCCGCGATGTAACAGATTTTAAATTGGCTTGATAATTATGGGAAACATAAGAAGTTTGCATAATAGTTGACTGAGTTCTACAGGGAAATAAAAGTATACATGCCAAAATAAGCTTATTACATTCATTCTGAAAAATGTGGCTTGAACCAACACTGTCAATCACCAGTAAAAGTGGTGAATTTCATAAATTACAACAGTTTTTTTTTGTCTGTGTTAATATGTACAACAAGGAATCTCCTTGGTGTTAAACTTTTAATTGTTGAAATGTGCTAAGGAGTCATTAACTTGTTATTGTTTTGGGCGTATTCAAAATGATTTTTAACTTTTGATGTTGTTTTTGTTGTTAGAGTGTGCGTGTGTGTTTGGAGGGGGGTGACCAAAAAAATAATAAAGTACATTTAAGGCATCTTGATGCTTGCAGCAGGAGTAAGGCACGCCACAACGTAGTCCACTGGGGCTGTCCTTGGTGCAGTTGAAGTACATGTTTGTGTTCCAGTCCTTGTATGACTTGATGCCGCAGCATTTAATCTGCAAAAGGAGCATAAGCCACTGATTAACACTATTTGAGCCAGGTTCTGAAAAAACTGGGCTTAATGCATGTGCGTAAAATATTGTCCCAGATTAGCATGTGCAGTCCGCACAGGCTTATTAAAAGGGAGGACACTTTCGGCTTTAATGGAATTTTTTGTTCAAAGGAAGTCTCTCCTAAACAAAAATCCAGACTGCACAGGCTAATCTGGTACGACACTTTACGCACATGCATTAAGGCATTTAAGCCTAAAATTTAAGCCATGTTTTCCCAGAGCAGGGCTTATATATTAGTGTAATTAAGATCTAAATGTAATTTAAAAAGATAATACATGTACACATATTTGAAGAATTTAATTTGCTTGTATTTCAAACACAACTTTTTTGACTGCTTTGCCACTTTAAGTGAAACATTGGCATAATTCTTTTTTTTTAACCCATTTATGCCTAGCGTCTAGAAAAAAGGCCTTAGCAAACAGCGTAGACCCAGATGAGACGCCGCATGATGCGGCGTCTCATTAGGGTTTGCGCTGTTTGCTTAAAGACATTTTTTTGTAAGAAATATCTAAATATAGAAATAAATATACTAGAAATCCCTAATTTTGGAAATAAATTGATCCAATTAAGAAGGATGGTAGAGTCCACTAGGCATAAATGGGTTAAATACGAGCCCTGCTTGTTTTTTAAGTCCACATACTGTTTCCTGAAACCAGTCCATCAATGCATCCTCATCGTCTTGGTAACGAAGAATCATTCCTTCCTGGAGCGAGTCCGTCACCACACGGTGAACGCTGTCCTTGAACACGAAGGCCAGCACTGCCGCAGTTATCTCTGCCAGCACCACAAGTATGATGCAGCCATAAAACTAAAACAAGATAAAGCCATAAAACTACAGTATTTTTTTTCAACATTTTGGAAAAATCGATGTGTTTTCAGTAAAATTGGGAAAAAAGTGATGTCGTTGTTTTGCCGACATGAACAAATGCTTAAAAATTCAGAATAAAAGTGTTTTAAATATTATATTAACTAAGGTTCAACTTATAGAGCTATGGAAGATGAACTAAATGTTGAGATCTAAACAAAAGTTTTTTATTTTAAACCTTAAATTGGGAATGTTAATGTTCCATTTGGTAAAAATATATACTTTTCTACATTGGGAATGGGGCCATATACTGGCCCCGAATTTGAACGAAAAAAAACCCCTGAACTATAATTTTATAGCTTTTCTCTTATTTTAAAAGTCAAGAGTCAAACTGACTCACATGCTCACATTTCTAAGAGAAAGTCAGAGATTGTTGGAGTTGTCTTCTTTGTGTATTATTATTTTGATAAGTAGGTTTTTCAGTAATAAAATATATCTTTATATACATGTATATATAAATTCCCAAGAAAATGGCATTGCCCCAAATAGATCAGCATTTATTCGCCCTAATTAAACAGTTTTAACCAGTGCATTCCACAGGATTATTTTCAGACCCCCCGGGTCTGATTTTCCTTATGTGTCCCCTCCCAATGTTGATTTTTATCACCAGCCATAGGCGGAGGGATATTGTTTTGGCGTTGTCCTTCCGTCCGTTTAAATTTTACTTGTTAATTGACGTTTTGTGGTGCTCTCTCAGTCACTATTGTTTCCCCAAATAAAACAGTCTAAATGTGTCTTACAATCCGAAGAAATAACAGGTTCTCTCTTAGGGCACCAAGGCAGCCGGCAAATCCAACGACAAAGATGAATCCTCCCACAATCATGAGCAAAATAGAGAGGTCCAGGAACACATCATAGATAGTCTGGAAAGGAACAGACCTTCAATATATATAATTAAAAAAAAAACATCAAATTGTAGTAAAAAATGTAATCATAACAATTTTACTTCTATTTTTTTTATTTCTTCTTTTTCTTGAACGCCACTAAACTTATGCACTACATAAATGGTTGGTCGCCTGTAGAGCCTTCATTTGTCCTGCAGTCTCCCTCTTACCAGAATTGTATTATGAAACATAATTATTTTGTCAAACTTCTTCTTTGCTTGGATTCTGATAAATAAAAAGAAGACACTGTCTGTTTTCTGTCAATTAGACTCTACATGTATTATTATATTTATGTAAAATTATTTTGTATTCTACAGTGGTATACTGCAATAATGTGATACACATATATATGTGTTGTAACGCCATTGACGCAAACCCTTGTGTCCAAGTCTCTCCACTTCTCCCTAAAGTCTCCTCACTTCTCCCTTAATCAGTGTCCAGAAAGAAGTCACTCCTCCCTGAAGTTTGAGCCCAGCGTGAGCCCTGCTCATAGGTTTCTCTGGGATGTGTTCAACCATTCATTTGGGTTCTCCACAAGGGTACTTTGGAGACACTCAAGGTGGAATCTCTTAATCAATTCGGCCCTGTTCGTAGTCAGAAGATGATCACATGTTCTAAGTTGGATTGTAGCTGTACTGTGGCTGTTTGGTTCTTAACATATAATGGTGTTCATTTCTTCTAGACAACACTCTCATCAGGAAACTACCATTCCTGCGCCTGGTTCTTGAAATTGCTCAAGACTGACCTCCGATTCCAGAGTTTTGCTGTCATGGCTCTCCAAGAGGCCAGCGGGGCTCACATTCTATTCTCCTTTTGGTCTTCTTCCGCCCCCAGCTTTGTCATTCTGCCTTCCTCATCAAGTATTCTTCAGTGAGGGAGGATCCATTGGAGTAAAACTCCAAAGCACCTCATGTTTGGTAGTCATGCTGTGAGGTGTGGAAGCTTTTTGGACACAGCATCTTTTAGGAAGACTATCTGGGGGTCTTGGTCTACTTTGCTGCTGATGGTGTTTAATTGTTATTTTTTTTCATTTTTCTGTTATCCAAATAGCTAGTAGCATGCAGGTTCAATATATAACATTTAAACTATTTTACATTTATCCTTTTTTTTATATTTTACTCAACTAGTTTTGTTTGTTATTTATATATTCATTTCACTTCATTTTTATGTATATAATATCATATAAAATATTTATTCAAGTAGAATCATATCCTATGTTGTAAATATATACATTTTATTTCACAAAGTATTACACACAATTATGCCAGATCAAGTATGCAAGACCTTTTTGTTTAACTGTTATTGAAATAGCAGAATATATTTTTTGCATTATAGTAGACATGAATTTACCTTAATATCCTGATAGTAA
Source organism: Dreissena rostriformis (assembly GCA_007657795.1). NCBI lineage: Eukaryota > Metazoa > Mollusca > Bivalvia > Myida > Dreissenidae > Dreissena > Dreissena rostriformis. The sequence continues at coordinate 126,023 of VMBQ01002058.1, read as the reverse complement.
TACTTGTTTTTCTCAATAAAGGCCCAAACACCCACTGCGAGCATTGCAGCACCAGTAAGCTGAAATAACACACATTATTAGACATGTCATGGGTGCAAACTTGGGAGTACTTTAAATGCCATAAAAGTGTTCTTTGAGTTGCAAAAAATGTGTGTATGCAGGCAGAAATGATAACTTCAATAGTCAGATAAGAGATATAGAATCTAACCCTACATTTTTTGGCTTGAACTAGAGCCTGAAAAAAATAATATGCACAGACTGTATATTCCTACTACCGTGTATCGAGCGGTTAAGGAAACAAGTAAAAGAATTTCTGAATTAATGGAAACAATGCATTAATAAACGATTTACCTTCAAAGATTTATTTAATTCCCGTTAAATCCATGTCAAAATTGTTTACTTAAAGGGTGTTTAACCACGCAAAGCCGCTTTTTTCCAAAAAAATCAGCAAATAACATCCACTACGCGCGTGTTAACCTTGTATCGATACGTCACATACAGTACACTCCACGCGTTTTCCCCAATTTCCCTCGCTACTCCGCGGGCAGTGACCTGGAGGGAGATTAAGAAAATCCCGCGATACGCGGCGTTTGCATGATTTTGGACGTGGCGGTTAACAATCGGCAAAATTGATAAGCCGACGCGGCGGCCCTCGGCGTTGGCAACGCGGGGGAAACACCGCGTTTAACGAGATAACGATCAATTTAACTTTGTTTGACTTCCTGATTTTCAAATAAAATTGCATTTATTAAAAGTACATACATGTAGTATAATATATACAATTAAAAAAAAACCAAGATAGATCAACACGACGTGGTTGTAGAAGTAGTTGTTGTTGTATAGAAAACTCGTTGATTTACGACAAACAAAACGTCGTCTTTTAACTGATACTTACCAATTAATATAATCACAGTTTGCAACATTGTTTTTATTTTGATAATTTAATCCAAAGTTTTCATGTTAGCAGGTGTTTTTTCTATACTGAACATGTAGACAAATGACCGAGGACCCTATTAAAAGTCTCGCAAAAATTCGCAATATGTGTGAATTGACAGTTTGACGTCATCAAAGAAAAACCGCTTCCTGTCTGAAGGCATGAAAAACACACTGTTCTCGCCGACAAAATTGGCTTCCTTTGTTTGGCAATCAATACGCTAAACCAATCGGGTGTTTATAACTCAATAGCAAACGTCGAAATATGTAACTGCACGTGCTTAGCTCCGCCTTTCGAATCTTTTACAGGGAACAAAGGGTGGAGTTTAACAGTTAATTGAACACGTGTTTTACGAAAGTTGAGTCCTGAATGGCCGTAATTACTGGGTCTAAGCTTTGACACGACAAATAAATATATCTCGGATTTTCCGACAAAGGCCGATTTCCCAACTTTTTGTACAGTTACTAATAATGGCGTCCGCGTGTTTACAAAATTTGAAACACATTCATCTTAAATAACGGTGTCTTGTTGGATAATTACTGGATTTTATTTTTTTATTTTATTTTTTGGTATGCCCAGTAGCACACTGCTAACGCGGTGTTGCGCGGCGGTCACTGAAAAGAACGGAAATCGTCTGCATTTACCGACTAGGCTAAAGTAATACACGCCGCGGGAATTAGTGAACGCGGCGTAGCGCCGAGCGTTTTATCAAGTTCACCTCGCTTTCCAACGCCGAGTGAACACTCGCTAGCAGAAAAAAACCCGCGGAGGGAGCGCGTTTTTTGGGGAAAACGCGTGGAGTGTACTGTAGGAAAGGGAAAGTGCTCGAATGCAATAGGCATTAGGCCACCTAACCTTGAAAATTTTATTCACTGAACTATTAAACGATTTGATATAATAAACTTCCAATTGAAACGGGGCTATTCCCACTGAACACGCATATTTCGCCTGACGTGATGTGCGCACACTGCTCTTATGCTAGAATCTACGATGATTTCATGCAAACTTTTCTGAAAATCGAGAGAAAGTGAAAGGAATTTGTTTTGAAGTGTTGTGTTACAACTACAGTATTGCAGTAGTCTGCTTCACTTTGCAATTTATGTGGAAATTTAATGAAGAGGACCAATAAAATGTATTTAAATTGGATACATTTGGATTATTTTAGTTGAAGTAAGATTTTGAAATGCAATTATATCTGTTTTTCCTCATTAAGGTTGTGTTTGTATTTATTTTCAAGCGAGTTATGTTAGTGAAATAGAATACTAGGAGCGCTTGCGAGGGCAGTCATCACGAGAGCCGCGTTCTTAATGTAAACAAAATGATCAATATCAGGACGCGCTGGGTTTAAGGGTATCATACTGTAATGATAAATCTTGTATAAAACATTCCTTTTTGAAATCTAAGGGACCCTGAGAAACATCCGAAATTTCACATCAAAACGCAATAAACACATGGTCGAACCGAACATAAATCATCATTTTAATAAATGATAAAACAGGATAAAAAATATAATAACACTTACCCATAGCAGAAAATTAAAGAAGAACAGTGCATACTTTAGACACGGACTAACAAACGTGTCGTCTTTTGCGCAACAACCCATTGAGAGTTCTTAAATCTTAATCAGGATTATGTTTTTGATAAGTAACGTTATGACTAAATGTTGACTAATCAGTGATAAAAATCAAACCAGGAAGTAAACTTTTGCGGTTTTGATGACGTTAAAATAGTTCAAATAGGCTACACATCAACAAGATGGGTTAACAACACTAACACACACAATCTCCACGCACAGTTGTTTTTCCATGCTCTCACATACATGCCGTTTCCAGTCAAATCTCTGTGCGGAGTTTGAAAAAAAAACACGCAGTAAATCAGTAAATAGGTTTCTTAAAAGACACAATAAATACAATTTTTTAATACAACGTTTATTTCGGTGTGTGTTGATGTAAGGTAATCAGTTATATGAATAAGATCAAATATCGCGAATGCTGTTTTTTCTTTGAATTTCTTAGCTGCATCACACCCACATCAATTGAACCAATTTGGATGGCTTACTTCTCATGTACGTGTGTATATATATATATATATTTATATATATTTCAAAGATTTATACGAGCGTTGTTCGATCGGATCTATTTGCAGACGATTGCCTACTATACCGCACAATCATCAGTCGTCAGGACTATGCTATTCCTCAGAAAGATCTGAACCAACTAGAAGTCTAGGCCAACTCATGGGAATGCGCTCCAACCAAAAAAAAAATGCTTCATCCTGACGATAAACAAGAAATCCTCAAAATTTTACCAGCTAGAAAATCACATCCTCTCTAATAAGTTCCAGAAAATCCATAAATTGAGTAACAATTTCTGAAGACCTAAATTGGCGCTCACACATTAATACGATCATTAAAAAATAATCTAACTCCACACATGACATCCTTAGGCTTAATCTGAAACACTGCCCTGAATCCTGCCGTAAAACAGCCTAGCTTGCCTTGATAAGGTCAACCTTTGAATACAGCTCCAGTGTCTTGGACCCACACCTACAAAAAGACAATCTTGAAAACAATCCCAAAACAGGCACCAAGATTCATCACCGGTGACAACACCAACGAAACATCAATTCGCGTCACAAGAATGTTAGTAGGTACGAAGATCCCTCCACTTCTGGAAAGAAGGAAGGCGAACAAATTGAGCATCTTCCACAATGTGAATGAGGGGCTAGTGCCAGCCCTTCCAAGCCGTGACTTTCTGACCCCAGTCCGTCAATCTAAACGTTAATTTACCCCCAAAAATTGTCCATGATTATACATCTGACAGTATTGTTTGAAAGATACTCCATTAATATATTAGTATAACTCGTAAGTGCTTCGTACCAACACAGTGTTGAACTAAGCAACACAATAAACTCATTTCCCCAATAACAATAATCGAATGGAACAAACTTTAAGATAGTGTTGAATGCACGCACATAGTTGACAGCTTCAGATCAGCTTTCTTCAGGGGTACATTTTACTAACCCTCTCTCCCGTTGTGCCGATGCCGGAAGGTCCTACAATGTATATAACCAGATCCAGATATAAGTTGTAGTGGTTTTGCCGTGCACAGCTATTTTACTCAACTATTTATAGTTAAATCATCGCGAGCATTCTAAATATATTGGTAAAGTTGGTGGAATAATTCTTATTAGTTCAATCAAAAATGGTGTATATCATGTTATTGTTTAAAACACATTGATAATCTATCCATGACATGCCATATGTGTGAATAATTATTATTGAATACGCCGAAAATATTATTTTTAAGATATGTCTATTTTCGCCCTAGAAAACAGGATAGAGGTGACCGCGAACTGACCTTGAAACCTTACGGGTTGAAAACAATATAAAATATTTTTTGAAAAAAATAAATATATTGTTTGGGAAAAAACAACAACATTTATTTGAAATATAATATACTAGACCAGAGAATGCAATAGGGTAGTAATTGCTAAATAAAAGAGCAGAATCTCTATGTATAAACGCTCTGCTGCAGACAATGTGCCAAATATGAAGGGTCTCACACAAACGGTATTTATTTTGAGATTTGAGTATAAAACTGTTGCATTAACTTAGCTATTTATTTAAGATAAAATACTTACAAACTAAAAACTCAATTGACAACATTACAAAACACAGTGCTGTTTTACTTTAGTTTCTAAATGGCTGTCCGGTTAGCGCCGTGGTTGGTACACGCGCTTCTAGGCGACCCGGGTTCAATCCCCGCTCCCAGCGCACGTGAGCTTGGTAAGTTGTCGTTATACAGGACGGGTAGGTTTCCTTCAGGGTACTCGGGTTTTGGATGCCAAAACCTACACAGAGACATGAAGAAAGATGAAGTGAATATTAGAACAATTATCAAATTTTGATTTTGACTAAATTATCGTAGTTTTATGCACATACTCGGACACCGTTCGGGGCTACGGAAATGTACGAAATGAGGCGATATTACACGAAGTTCATAAGAGGTCTCAAACCTTAATTTGTTATCAGGAGTCGAATAAATAGACCGCAAACTGTACCTGTACGATACCAACGAGTTTACTATCTCGATGTACATAAATTATCGCTTCAGAATTTAACCCTTTACTCAAACACAAAAGTGAGTTTACGCCTTCTTCAGCTGTGGAAAGATAAAATGTAAGTATTTACGCCATAGTTTTTGTTTATACACGTGTCGATTAAATTGTTTTAAATGAAAACCTACACGCCTTTTCATTGGTTTTGTCTCCATTATTAAAATTTCATCATGTATGTGTACATGTACACACTTGTGCTTTCTCGGTGCATTGGAAATAACAGCACTTATTGTTGCCACTATTACTACTACGACCATCACTATACCACCAACACCAACACCACCACCAACATAACTATATGTTCTTGGTGCAATGGCTATTTTGGAAGAATCTCGGTGCCCACTACCAAAATATCTTAAAGAAATATTAATTTTTATTGCACTAAACCTCTATATACGTTCACTCGATCTAAATACTTATGTAAACCACAAACAATTCACTGAATATTTCCATTTCACATGAAGCTGCATGATTAAATTGGATTATAAAATAATAGTTTGTCATGGTTATAAATGTCGATACCAGATCATATAAATTTTCGTATATTTTACGACAAGACATAGCACCAGTAATGGGCGACAACGCAGACGTCAACGTGAAACTGCAAGACCCGGATGATGACATCAAACCTCGACTTTCCGCACAACAGGTGCCCGAACTAGTCCGGCGACTGTATGGATTGGAGGTATATTTTGAATGGGCTGTATATGTCAGGCCCCTGACTATGGACATTTTTAAGATTTATCTTATTCTTCTACTTAAAATATTAGCAAATGAGAGCACTTGATGTGTTCGGTCTATAATTGCCATTGGTAAGACATATTTAAAATAAGAAGTAATATGTTACAATTATTATCATTGGTCAATATGTTAAGATTCAAATGTTTAACTCTGTTCTTTTTTTTTTAGAGGTTGAGACTTTTCGTAATCATAATACAATTCAAAATCAATTTTAATAAAAGAATAAATAAGTTAAAATATCGACTAATCGGAATCCTTGTAACTTTTGAGGTTTGATTTCCTTCTGTAGTGTATTTGACATCAGTTCGACCATGTGATCCTGCACTCTGACTACATTGTTGTTGAAAAACATTCATAGTAACGTTGGCTAATAATTGCGAACATATGTTGGTTCAATAGACTGCTTTAGCCTGGGTTCAGTTGCTAAATCGTTTTACTGAAACGTATCCATAACCATGATCGAGTAACATAAGCAATATTTAAGCGCAATACCTGCTTTATCAAACCTTATATATACCCGAATAATATTTTACAGACCAGCGAGGTGAAATCGTTGCCAAGTTACGACGACTTAAACTTCTACATCCGGGTCAATTTAAAGGTCAAGGACAACCCAAATATTAATGACATATACGAACATGGCTATGTCGTAAAAGTGTTGAACAGTCTGCAGTCCGCATCGCCGGAAATCATAGGTAGGGCAAAGCTCCTGGCACCGGTAACCTTCCTAGTGGTCACCACTGCAATCACAAGAAAACACGTCCTGATAAGGAAGGATCTTTAGTTTGTATTTTGGTTTTAGTTTAATGAAAATAAGAGCAATTTTCAACAAAATCGGTCCTTAAATTTTAATAATAAAAAAATTGAAAAATGAAATAGAAAATAAAAGATAACGTAACAAAAACATGACTTTAAATCAGCCATCATCATCTGGTTTGAAATGGCGACAGTTTTTAATTAGCCATGCTCGGCACCAATCAAATCTCTACGCCGACGTAGGAGCAGGATGTTAATGGAATACTCTGGTCGTGAATAATGTCTAAGAGAGAGCACCCATGTAAGTTTAATAATTCAGAATAGTTTTTTGTAAATCATGTATGGCCCCCGATTTGCGGAAAAGTTGTCCATGTGACATTTACCTTAGATCTCTCGATTTGAAAATCACAAGGGGTCGTCCTTCCTAAAGACTTAGCATACTAATAAAATGATCCTTAAAGTTCTCTAAATTTTGTGCAGAAACCAATTTCATGATATAGGCCTCTGTGACCTTGACATTTAACCTGATTACTTAAATTTTAACAGGTGTCTTTCTTTCCACATAAGTAATCAATACACCAATTTGCATGATCGTATGTCATAGCGTTCTCGCTTTTGTGTAAAAACGTGTAAAAACGAATTTCCTGTTACATGCATTTTGACCTTAATCTTTGACCTGTTGACCTCAAAATCAATATGCGTTATTATTCCTCCCAAGCAACCTGCATACCAATTAAGATTATCAGAGGTCAAAGCATTATCTATACTTTATGAAGAAACCAATAGCTTGATAGTAGCTCATGTGACCTTGACCTTTGACACGATGATCTACAAATCTATTGGCGTCTTTTCTTGCGGAAACAGATTTACTTGACAAGCCCCTGTGACCGTGACCGTTGACAAGTTTATTTCAAAATTGAGAATCGTCTTCCGTTACTATCTAGTAAACATCATACCATTTTGCACGATTGTAGGTAAAAGCTTTCTGTATATATCTATCGGAAACGAAATGTCTACGAACCGACAGACCTAGCGACAGACCGACCGACGGACGGACGCAAAGCAATATACCCCCACTTATTCGAATCGGGACATAATAACCAGTACGCGGCGGCAATAGTTATGTATAATTCTGCAAACCTGTATAATAAATGACCGATTTGTTACCAAGTCCACGTGTATGGTTGTAATTCGATCATTCGTTCAAGCGTTTATGGTATTTCTATTTCGATTTTTTTTATATACATTTAGCTTTCCGTCTTTAAGCTAAGTTTTTTCCTGATAATAGTTTACTTTTACATTACAAATAACTATCTTAAATCGTACACTATTAAATTATATGAAAATGTAAATGAATGATGCAAACGTGTTTTATGCCTGATATGTATGCGCATACGAGGAAAGTGATAATCTCACTTCCAGATAGACGTGGTGTAATGGATATGACGTCCGCCTAGCGACCGGGAGGTCAAGGGTTCGATCCCAACTGTGGGAGCGTTCTTTAGATCTCCAACAAAGACACCAAGTAATGGTTCCTAGACCCAGGAAACGGACTCGAGAGCGTTTCAAACAAGTAGTAAATACTTAAAATGCAATCGAGCTAAAATAAATAAGTTTAAACTAACCTCACTTCCAGACGCACAACACGCGCTGTGCCAGCACGTTTATGACCGCGGTATCTCCACACAGAGGCCCGTGCTCAACGTGCAGGGGAACCCGTACAGTCTGGAGACTTTCACGTGCCCGGAAAACGGTAACTTTCACGTGCCCGGAAAATCATAACTTTCATGTGCCCGCAAAATGATAACTTTCATGTGACCTCAAAATGATAACTTTCATGTGCCCGCAAAATGATAACTTTCATATGCCCGCAGAACGGTAATTTTCACGTGTCGTCAAAATGATAAATTTCCCGTGCCCGGAAAATCAAAACTTTCATGTCCCCGGAAATGGTAACTTTCCCGTGCCCGGAAAAAGGTTACTCCTGTGCCCGGAAAATGATAATTTTCACGTGCCCGGAAAATGGTTACTTTCACATGCTTGGAAATCGCTTTCACTTGTTCGGAAAATCGTAACCAATGTAAAAGACGGTCTCACAGTGCGGGGCTTAATTTTGATCTCGAACGAAATAAATTTTAATAAATGTTCAACACTGTTCTGTTTATTGGGCTATTTTGGTTACAAAATATAATTAATTTTTGGTAGTCATATAACGTGCTCGTTTAAGCAAGTTTCATGGGTATGTTGTAATGTTTATTTGGAAAATCACTGATCTTTATATCCGCCAAAAGTTTAACTTTTCGCATGCAATATGAGTCATCAACATGAACTCTGGAAACAATTATTAAAAAAACATAAAGTTTTGACAAGAAATATAGGAAATATAAATAACAACGAATGGTATATTTTGTAATAAAAATGTACTTGCAGAGCTACAAAATGTAGTTATTCACTTGCATTGTTCACAGGACATAAGCTCGGACCGTACCTCGTTCGTCTAGTGACGTACGTGCCGGGGACCATATTCTACGAGACCCCGTATGTGGCTGGCTCCTTCTACAACGCTGGCGTGTTTGTTGCTAGGTTACACAATGCCATTATGGATGTAAGTATATTGTAAGTTTGATATATAGACTATATCAGGTTACTGCTATATTGGTGTGTAATATATCAATTGAGGCTTAGAATAAAAGAACGGCGGGGCTTGCCAAGAAATATTAGAATCAGATTTCTATTTCATTCATGAAAGGTAAAGATATATACCTTCATCCTGAAAGTAAGATTTGTATAGTGAAATATTTTACAACCTTGTCTATTTTAAATTTAGTCTAGAGGACAAGTTTGACCGATGTGTCGTTCATTTTCAGTGAATCTTCAAGTGCCCAATTTTTATTGTAAAAAGCCCACTTTCCCTACCCACCCACTTATCCCTATTTTGCATGCCCTGGAAGGGGAAACAAACATTTTATTATTTTGGGGGAACATTCCGTGTGTGCGTATTCACCTGTTGAAATGGTCTAGTTATTACGTTGCTGTGGTGTTAATTAAAACCTCTATGCGTGTTAGTTATTCACGTTAAATCATTAAGTACGTGATTCATTCTATTCACATGTACACATCGGAATCCTTGCCCTCCGCAGGGTTTCCACCATCCTTTCTATGACGGGTACAATACCTTATGGAGCCTCACGGAGACACCGAGAATTCGCGAGTTCTGCAAGGCTGTCGCCGACCCCCGGGACCGCGAGGTCGTCCTGCAGGTGCTTGACGAATTCCAGCGGGACATCGTTGGGCACTATGAGGATTTTACTCATGGTGCGTTGGTTGGTTAATTCCCGGGTAGTCGTGTATGGGTCTATTCACTTTTGTGCGTGTGTGTCCCAAGCTATAAGTTGTTATTTGGTTTTAACTAGTTTTATTAATTAGTTTCGTTCCGAAACAACCATCTTTTGGATATAAAAAACACACTGGACATTCTTGCTATACAATTCTTGCTCCTGACACAAAGCCATTAATTAAAACAAACAATTATATTATTGCGCTTATATTTTTACCACTGTTTGTTTAGAGGCGGCCCACTCTCAGAAGCTGATAAGACCGGTCGAAATATACTATGTGGTGTAATAATTGACCGCCTATTATACCAAGCCGTGTAGTAATTGATCGCCTCTTATATTATTTGGTGTTATAAATGACTTCGTCATATACCATGCGATAAAATAATAACCGCCTGTGATACCATGCGGTGTTACATTTGACCGCTTCGTATACCATGCGGTATACGAATTGACCACATTTTATAACACGCGGTGTAATAATTGACCGGCTCTTATGTCATATTTGGTAATATTTGAACACCTCTTATAACGAGAGTTGTAATAATTGACTACCCTTTATACCATGCGTGTTGTAATTGACCGCCTCATATATCATATGGGGTAATGTTGTGTTATAATTGACCGCCTCGTATGTAATGTGGGGTAATAATTGACCACTTCTTTTACCTTGCGGGTTATAATTGACCGCCTCTTAAACCACGAGGTTTATTAATTGACAGCTCTTTATACCATGCGTGTAGTAATTGACCGCATCTTATATCACGTGGTGTAATAATAGACCACCTATATTTTTCATTTGCAGGTATCGTCCATGGCGATATAAATGAACAAAACCTCATCATGTGTGAAGTTCCCGGGCAAGAGAGTGTGCCGTCATACCGAAGAATTCATGACGTAGCAGCGTTGTTGGATTTCTCTGACATAACAAAGTCCTACATTGTATTCGATGTAGCCATTTCTATATGTTACCTATCGATAGAATGCGAGGGAAGCGAACAGCTGAATGTCGGGGGTCACTTCTTGTCGGGTTATACTAAACACCGTACTCTGAACGAGGCCGAGTGGAGGTGTCTTCCGCTACTGGTTTGTGCCCGGCTTTGTCAGAGTCTGGTCTACGGCGCACATTCGTACTCGCTGCAGCCAGAAAACAAGTACTTGTTGACGACGTCATATAGAGGTTGGCCTTTGCTGCACACGTATTGTGCAGAAAACAAAAAAGAACTGGTGACACGCTGGAAACGGCTTTGTGAACAATGAGTTCATTTTGTAGCTCTTCAAACAATGTTGATTTTAATAGTGATTTATGTTCGTAGGTACGGATACGTGTATTAATTTAAAAAAATGAATAAAATGGAATACTATTATTTAGTTGTTTTTTGTGTGTGTGGATAAATGTAGATTTTGTCGAAGTATCTGTCTCATCACTCCAGTTGATCCCCTCTCACTGCAGAATTCACGGAATGACGCGACAGACAATATGACAAAGCTGGGAGCAGACGAAGAAGAACTAAACAACAGCATGACAACTGCCATCACCTTAGAACATCTCCCGACTGCAAACAGGGCACAATAGACTAAACCACCACATGCACAAGAGATTCTACCTTGTACCGTCTTCAAAGTGCCCCTGCGGAGAAGCCGACCAAACGGCTGAACAAATCCTTTTGAAATGCGGGGACTACCAACCCTGAGGGACAATGTATTACCGGAACCTGTGAACCTGCAGGAGACGTTGTACGGACAGGAGGAGGCTCTACATAAGACCACCCGATTTCAACCTTGCCTCCGGACTCCGAGTGTAGTGGCGATCGAGGCGAAGAAGTTGAAACTTTTTTTAAGCTTTGTTAAACTTAATATCCGTTTAAAGCTTTGTTAATAACAATTTATATGTTCAGAAAATTTCCATCAAACACCTGTAAGACTGAATAAATGAATGGATTGTTCGCAGTTGTTAAATACGCAAAATAAGATAAATAGAAAACGTTTCATGGTGTCTTCAGTTTGAGCAGATTTGTAAATACGACAATTTTTTTATTCTGAAACAACTTAAGCAATTTTTTGCACGACGGTTGTATCTTGCGAGAGCATGGGACGACAACTCTGCTGGGGGATTGCAGTTTGAGTAGAAACGTGTCGTTATCGGTCCAGTACGGTGGCATCAATGGGACATCGGAAATATTTGATTAAGCGGTCGCTATGACGTTCGCAAAAGAGTTTATAATTTGTATTGTTTCGATTGATGATTATCAATAATCGAACATTTATTTTTATTATTTTTAGTAGTCAATGTGTTATTTTGCTTTGTTCGAATATATTGCACAAATTCTTGTTTAAATCTATAATATTTTTTTTTTAATTGTCATTTTTCCAAACTGTGGACAAGTCCCTTTAGGGAAAGTATCCCGAACGCGCGAATACGAGCTGCGAAAAGTTACCACGAAATTAGGAAGTGCTAGTTGCTTGCAGTCATGTCATACGGCCGTTTTAACATGCATCACTTAAGAATCCGAGTTATAGCGACCAAATTCAACTCCCAGCAGTTAAATGACTGGCACAACATGTCAATTGTTTTGAATTTTTTATTTCATGCTTACATAACGACCAACCAACCAACATGTATTTAATCGTATAACTTATTCAAACTTTGTTGGGACTCTAATGAAGTAATGAAAATATACTTCTCTATATTAAACGGTTATCATTTGTTAAACGGAACTTCATTTTGATGTTATTCATGTTATGGTTACATGTAAAAATGAATTTATCTAACGGTACCAAAACTATATATACAATATCATACATCTTGTTACCTGGCAACACCATTCTTCTTGTTTGGGATATGAAAACTCTGTAAAACAGAGTGGTCGCGAATTTCTCTGGTTATAAACTTATAACCAGTAGATGCGTGAAATAAAAGCAGTCGTCACTCGCAACTTATCGCAAGAAATGTTTAATCGAAATACACGTTAAATCATCACATTTTGATTTAAATCGCCTCTCAAAGTTGAGCATAAAATGATATTAAAAACGATAGGATGAAACTAGTTGTTCATGTGAAAATCGTTCTTCCGTATACCAATAGTGCTTTTTTTAAAAATCATATTAACAATTCAACGTGTCGCAACTTACATACNACTACTTCTACTACCGCAAAAAACACACAACAACAATACGATGAAGATATGAAAGTGCTTTTGATGACGATGATGATGATAAAATAATGATGATGATGATGATGATGATTCCGTTGATGATGGTGATGATGATGACGATGATGACGACGATGATGATGATGATGATGATGATGCTGATGATGATGATGATGATGATGTGATGATGACGATGACGATGAGGAGGATGAGGATGAGCATGAGCATGATGAGGATGATGATGCTGAGGGTGAGGGTGAGGAGGTGGAGGAGGAGGAGGATGAAGATGAGGATGATGATGAGGCGGAGGAGGATGAGGATGAGTATGAGTATGAGGATGAGGATGAGGATGATGATGATGATGATGATGATGATGATGATGATGATGATGATGATGATGATGATGATGATGATGATTTGGTATACACAAAAGTGCAGCTCTACAATGCCTACTGTTTACACATTAGAGAACAACTATAGTGCCTGCAGCGCTTTGATATTTTCACGCTCTGACAAATGAGAATGCAGGTCGGGTTACGCGTCATAAAGTGCTCTCTCATATCACAATTACATCGACAGTTGAACAGATCACAAGTTATCATTAACTTCAAATATCAACATGGAGTACCTGTCCCCTGCAGAGGACGTGAACACTGACTATTTTACTGACAACAATGCCTTAGGGGGAAGTGGTGGAGAGCCGTTTACGTTTATTAAACTTGACGAAAGAGCTGTGTTAAAGAAAATACAAGTATGGAAAATACCCCGTACTATTAGGGGTGTAGAGGTTTGGATGACAGACGGTAGCAGTTATTTAGTGGGCTACCGCGAAGGGGTTTCAAAAGAATTTAGCTTTGAAAGTGGAGAACTCATTACCCGGCTTAATATAAAGACCAGTTTACAGGAGAGGTGGAATTGGAAAGATTGGGACTTATCTATGGACCATCGGTTGGGAGCTATAGTGTTCGAGACTGATCGTCATAGAAAATGGGAAATATCTTCATCGCCAGAATTTCTACTAAAAGATGGGGAATACCAGCCTGAAGTAGGATCGGGGATATGCTGCGGCATATTTGGAGCGGCGTGTGTTGATGTTGATCGTCTCGGATTTGCAATGCTTCGGAAAACGGAACAGGCTATTTTGACAAATGTGATATACCCAAATCTGGCAAGTGCAACAAAAACTGAAAAAGTAGTGGTACATCTAAATCGTTTCAGCAACAGTAGTAATCTGGAAGAGAAGTGCACTATAACCGGCTCAAGAGCTGTTAATGTCACCAGAAAATGGAGTCTCAGCATAACGATGCCATTGTCTTTACCTGTGACCGTTCACGCTGGAATACCGCTGATTAAAGAGGCTGAAGAAAAGAACGAATGGTCTCTCAGCAAAGCAGGCATTTACTCCCTATCTCAATCGACACCGGAAACAACGTCTTGGTCGCTTGTTTGTCCACCTCGAAGACGTATTCTTGGTGAAGCTACAATGTATGAAAACGAAATCAGCACGGAATATGAGGGTGATCTGGAGTTGTATCTCGACAATGGCGAGGTCTACCGTTACAAGGAGAAGGGAATATATGAAGGACTCAACGTAAGGTCTGGAAAGGTCACACACAAAGATGATGGACCTTGCCTCGAACAGAATAATTAGGTGGTGTTTTTCTTGCACCGATATGTTATCAACTTTTTTTCTCTTACTTAAGCTCATGCACTTTTTTTTTTATATTATTAATTTAAACAACAAACCGTGCATTGTTTATAATATACAGTTGCAATTAAGTTATTGTGATCGCCGAAGCTTTCAAGTTCATCTGAAATGATTTGTTAAAGATAATCTCCATATATAAATATAGATGAACAGAACGAACAGAACGAACAGAACAGAACATGAGCGTGTGACACATAAACTTTACAGTTTCAAGTGTTAAACAAAAGGATAATATAAATTACATAAATATAGTAAGTGAACACAAAATAATACAATTTCTATTCCAATAACATATTAGTGTAGAAGTAACTGCGAAATACCGAGTTAGATTTATACTTATTGTATTTTTGTGTATGCAACATCTAGATGATCGTATACTAGCTACAACACATGGATGAATGCAGCATATATATGTCATATTATATATATATTAATCATGTTCCGTGCATTACTTATTTAAATTAAAACCGAATGCTGAATAGCAAACAATTCATCCGTATAATTATGCTAATATAGTTCATGAGTGCCAGGGCAATGTTTCTCTAACTTTACTTTTTCGCATCTTAATATTGCTTTTCAAGATAATCAGATATAATCTGAATATTGCACAAATTATTATTGTAAATCCCCTATGGGTATTTTGGGGGTAGGCTATATAAGAATGACTTTGTCCTATTTACCAGTGTGTTTGTCCGTCTGTCTGTCTTTAAATTTGTCTGCACTGTAACTTACCAATGCAATCAAGTTTGTGTGCATTGCTTGGCACACATTTTTACCAATATTAACCTGTGTGGCTCGACAATAACCATTAAGTTAGTTTCAATGTCACTGTTCAAAAATGAAGTATTAAGTCAAAATACAGGAATGTATTTCAAAACTGGGTGTTTCCCGTTCTATAGGTAACTGCGCATGGAACAAAAATCAGAAGAACTCAGCACACAAAATAAGCTTTTATTGATCAGTGTTTGCAAGCAAATTGACATTAAAGTTTGCATACAATAAATAGATATCTCTTCAAATAATACAAATATTCTATTGAAACTTCACACATGTATTTGGGATCATCATGCAAGGCCCACAACTCTTAGCTGCAATTTAGCAGAGTTATCAATGCTTTTTTTCGTTGGCCCTAGCCTAATGATTTTTGGGAAGAAATATTTCTTAAATAGCTGATACGGGAAATCAAAAAGCTGATTTAAGTTTTGCTTTACGGAAACACCGCATGATTCTAAAGAAACGTTTTATTGGGAAGATGCCTGTAATCGACCTCTGTTAGATAAGGCACAAAACCTCATTATGCTCTTTTTTGTTATTAAAAAAGTTAGTTAAGTGCTTGCGTGCAACAAATTCAAAAACTAGCTGACCGGCAGACTTAGCATGGGGTTGCATTTGAGGCCAGTTTGGCCAAGATCACTGATGCATAACCCATTTATGCCTAGCGTCTAGAAAAAAGGCCTTGGCAAACAGCGTATACCCAGATGAGACGCCGCATGATACGGCGTCTCATCAGGGTCTGCGCTGTTTGCTTAAAGGAATTTACTGTAAGAAATATTCTAAATATAGAAATAAATATTCTAGACATCCCTAATTTTGGAAATAAATTGATCCAATTTAGATGGATGGGAGAGTCCACTAGGGATAAATTGGTTAAATTAGATACAAACGTTGCGCTGAATAACTTAAGTTAGGATGGACATATCATGATGAAATTGTGTGTGTAGGTACAGGGCTGTACTTTAATTTTTAAATCCACTTCTCAAGACCAACTAGTTACTTAACTGGACTTAAAATAAAGACATATTGTTCAGCTTTTAACAGATGATATATAGAGCCCACGCGACTTTACAGCTTGAAGTATAAGATGCAAATCTTTGGTTTATAAAACGCATACACCTTTCAACCTAAATTGAAACCAGTTAAGTATGATTATTATGCGTGAACTTTATCATTTACAGATCTTATTTAATCGTGCGGTTCCGTGACATTCTTGGAAAGTTAAAATTGGTTTCGTCCGATCCCCACACTTTTAAGAAAAGCACTTTAAATGTTGAAAGCGCACATGCGTTTTCAAAATGGTTGTTTTGTAGATGAAAACTCGTTAAAAGCTACCGACAAAGTTTCCGTTTGAAAAGAGAAATACCGGTATAATCATTTACGTTTAAGCATTTTTTTATAATACACATATGTGTGAATATTAAATGGGAGACCATGATAATTCAAAATAAAAAATAGGTGATATTTTCACATTTTGGTTAAGTTTTGCCTCATACTTTCACCATTTGATCCCATATTCAATGGGTATACAAGGTGGGGTTGCATTTTCATAACTATATTTCGGAAAAAAGAGAATTCGTGCCCATAAAACGTGATATGTCCACACTCGTGATAGTCATTTACGTGTATATGGTTGGATGGTCAACACACATGACATACCACATGGGTCGAAAAGTTGGAAGTGGCCGGGTCCGAAATGATAATGATTCACTAAGTTTTAATTAATTAATACTTGTTAGGAATGTCATATTATAGAACATACAATGCTCTCGTCGAAGTGGGTCAATTGTGTCAAACGTATATCACGTGTTCGAAACCTTATTCAACCTAGAATTCTTGGTATTGAGATTAACTACCTTTCATATAACGGTTTACTACGAACCAAACATTGGAGGTATCCTGGTCACATTCTTACATTCCACGAACAGTGCAATTATCTTAACTCGACCTGTACGTATTTTTAGAAAAAAAATTAAAGCAAAACTACGGAATCCGGATAGTGCCATCTATAATCTCGCCCTTCTTTTATCAAGGGCGACACACGACACACGAAGCGATACACGATATTTTGCGCGACACACAAAGCGACACACGATATTTTGCGCGATACACGAAGCGACGCGCGAGAATGTACCACAAAATAACGCCCTTGTGTAGGTAGCCCAAAAGGCGATATATCGTGGAAAATATCGCGTGTCGCTTCGTGTATCGCGCAAAATATCGTGTGTCGCTTCGTGTATCGCGCAAAATATCGTGTGTCGCTTTGAGTATCGCCCAAAATATCGTGTCTCGCGTTCAAAGGGCGACACATCAAACACGAAGCGATATTGTATTATTCAAATATCGCCCATTTTATCCGAATCTCGTGAATCGTGGTTTAATTTCAGACCGCGACACACGACACACGAAGCGATACACGATATTTTGCGCGACACACGAACATTGATTTTCGTCGAAAGAAAAAAGAGGATAGTCAAGATAACATATTTGAACGATATGATGAAACTAGTTGTTAATTTGAAAATCGTTCTACCGTAAACCAATGATGTGTTTTTCTCTACCTTATCTGATTTACAATTTACCGTGTCGCGGCTTACAGCCCTTCATAACGTTATATATAGTTTCATTACAATTCTTAATTTGTGAAATAAATATTAAACGATACGATGTTGTATTTTTTTTTTATTGTTAAGCCTTTTTCTTACTTTATATTTAATATTAAAATGTCAATCATGAATTGCTGAATCTATCGGATTATTACTGTAGTTATAAGTATACTTCTTATTGAAAACGTTGATTAGAAGCTCATTTAATTTAGTCGTATTGGTAACTCTTTAGGTTAAATAAGTTCAATAGATCTAATCAATACAGTTTCAAACTCGACTAACAATACACTCACTCATCCTTTTTCCCGTCTATGGTCGATTTCATCAAAGTTTCATAGAAAAGTATGAACTTACAATATAATCGATAGAACGTGGATGGATGCCTCGAATAACAGCTAAGAATAACTAATACCAGGAAAGCCTAAACATCTGTAATAACTTTAAAAACATTTAATCGAAATCTGAGTCATGGAATTAAAAGTCATTAAATTCTTAACTTTGCACAAGCTCATTTAATAACAACAAAAACTACAACGCTTATATTTTAACAGCTGTTTCTTTACTGGCAGCCCACTCTCAGAAAATCGGTTGAAATATACTATGCGGTGTAAACATTGACCGCCTCTTATTTCAGTTGGTGTAATAGTTGATCGCCTCAGTAACCTTTCGATGTTATAATTTACCGCCTCTTATGCCATGCGGTGTTATACTTGACCGTCTCTTTTATCAGTTAATTTTAAGCGATAATAGTATTTACCGCCTTTGATACTATGCGTTGTAATAATAATACCATGTTGTTCAATAATTGACTGCGTCTTGTACCGTGCGATAAAATAATTAACCGCCTATGATACCATGCGGTGTTATATTTGACCGCTCGTATACCATGCGGCATAATAATGGGCCGCATTTTATAACCGTCTCCTATGTCATATGTGGTTATTACCCATCTTATAACGAGATTGGTAATAATTGACCGCCTCTTATACCACGAGGTTACTTAATTGACCGCTCTTTATACCACGCATGTAGTATTGACCACCTCTTATATCACGTGGTGAATAATTGACATATATTTTTTTCAATTTCAGGTTTCGTCCACGGCGATATAAATGAACAAAACCTTATCAAGCGTGAAGTTCCTGGACAAGAGAGTGTGTCGCCAGAACGGAGAATTCATGACGTAACAGCGTTGTTGGATTTCTCTGACATCACGAAGTCCTATATTGTATTCGATGTAGCCATTTCTATATGTTACCTGTCGATATAATGCGAGGAAAGCGAACAGCTTAATGTCGGGGGTCACTTCTTGTCGGGTTATACTAAACACCGGACTCTGAACGAGGCCGAGTGGAGGTGTCTTCCGCTTCTGGTTTGTGCCCGGCTTTGTCAGAGTCTGGTCTACGGAGCGCATTCGTACTCGCTGCAGCCGGAAAACAAGTACTTGTTGACGACGTCATACAGAGGTTGGCCTTTGCTGCACAAGTAATGGGCAGTACAAATAAAGAAGAACTGGTGACACGCTGGAAACGGCTTTGTGAACAATGAGTCCATTTTGTAGCTCTACAAACAATTCTGAAATTATGCTGTTTTATGTTCATAGGAACAGACACGTGTGTTAATTTTATAGATGAATAAAATGGAAGACAATTATTGTGTTTGTTATTTGTGGTTAAATGTAGATTTTAATCGGCGTATCTGTCCAATCACTCCAGTTGTTTCAAATTGGACTTGGGCAATTTTTTTGTCCAATTAACTTACCCTATGTAAGTTTCTGGTAAAATACCGGGCACTGCTCCCAATGGTATTACACTGCTCACAAGGTATCGGGTTTCCAGGGGTGATACAGTGTTGTTAAACTTTCGCATAATGTTATATGAATAAGCTGCTTCCCCGTAAACTGTCAACGTCTATCATACTTTTCTGAATGCCAGTCATGTGGATTCACTTTTTTAACAGAAAGCATTATTACCATGGTGAAAGTCGGTTCAATTTTTTTCCATTCAGATTTTATACTAAGTGTCGACAACTGTTAGGCTTTTAGCACTTTGATCTTAATTAAACGCTGGGCGTCGCGAGGGGTTTACAATATACTGATTGATTTAGCGTGTCTGTACGGTACACACAGTTAACCCTTTAAGCGCTGGAACCGAATTTTAAATGCCTTTGCAAAGAGTTTGGATCCAGATGAGACGCCACACAACGTGGCGTCTCATCAGGATCCAAACTCTTTGCTATTTTGATAGTGGTCTTTGAAAAAAAAGTGAAGAAAATGATGATTTTAGAAATTCAGCAGACGACATTTTAGCAGACGACAAATTTCCCAGCATGCAAAGGGTTAATGGCTGAATGCTTTGCGAGCAGCTTATATCTTGATGATGTTTTGCACGCTCTGTTTCTGTTGAAATATTGATGTTCATCCCATATTATGTCAATACATGATCGTATACATGTGCGAAGCTGGATTTTCGAAACAAAAAACTGATTCAGGAGAGATTAATTTTATATACGTTGTGATATTTAATTGGTTATTATGGAATCGATCATGTAAATATACGGTCATATTAATTGAAATATATTAAATACGCAAAGAGCTGTATTTAAAAAAAAAAACAAGCAAAAACAAAACACTGTTAGACTTGTGTGTTTTTCCCTGTTTTCATAGACACCAATTAACTGGGGCTAATATGGCATGTGGTTATTAGACATATGAAGCTGGCGGTTGACTCACATGTGGTTAGCGTGTGGCTATGCTTTTAATTAGTAAAACANATATATATATATGTACGAAAAATCAACTTCTTTGAATTTATAAATATATGTATTTGATATTGAATTCTTTTTTTCTGACAAATTGATTTTTCGTTAAAATTTGATTATTTGTCTTTCAAAACGACGTTTTTAATAATTAATATCATAGCCACACGCTAACCACCTGGTTATGCAAAAAAGGATTCAAAGGTAGAAAAATTTCACATTTGATGTTCACAGAAATTCGCGTTAGTTCAGGAGAACAGTAATAACACATATATTTTTTATAATTTTCTTACAAGCATGACAACGACCCTTTTGAAGAGCCCTTATATTTATATCAGAAGCACTTGCTTAACCGGAAACAGTTATAAAAGAAAACTTAAAATGGCACTATCTTGAAAGGTTCAAATAAGATATTTATTCAAAAACATAAACATACTTAATTTTACGTTTACGTATGACGAAGCATCTATGACCATGCTTGTATTTATGTTACGTTTGCGTGTATTACCACGTTGCTTTGACCGAAAACATCTTCAAATTAAAACGTGTTTAATCAAGTACACTAAACTTAATAATTATTGTATTTTCATAATTTCGAAATGGAAACAAGGTGTATTTTATTCACCTTAACAGTATTCCAGCTCATTATGATGTTTCTCCGTGAGTTATATATAAAAACAAAAGATAATGTGAACGAATTCCGTATTTAAAGTTCTAATCCGCGCTTCGTTGGCCGCGTTATAATGTTTTTCTTATGTACATTTGCAAAGATATTAAATGTACTTCTTCACAGATGGTCGACATGATAGATTTCCAACTCATCAGGGAGTGCAATAACTTAAATGACGCACACTCGCAATGAAAATTTGGTGTCGTTTGTGAATAATAATCATTTCAATTTGATAAAATTATAAAGCGTAACAAACGCGAAACGATTTAGTATTTGGAATGTGTCGGTTGCTTTTGTACAATGGTGTTACAACACGTGGACCAGTTATCTAAAGTATCAAATGAATTGCAACATATATCAGGTCCGATAACAGAGTGGTTAAACAGATATATTTTTTCTTTAAATTATATTCGTGTTATAACGTTGAGCTCTACAGTTCCGATGTTTTAATGTAGAAGTTTAAGGCATTATCTGACATACTAAAATGCCCCAATCTATGAACAAGTCCATGTCAAGCAAACAGTTGAAAGTAGTCAGTTCCGTACAAAATATATGTGACCGGAAAAAACAATAGATTGGTATCGTGCATATGGCGTTTTATATATTTTTTTATACAGATATTTCTAGTTTGTTATAATTGTGTATTAGTTTTCACTCTTACTTTGCATTGATTTGAAGAAAAAAAACAACAACAACAAAATACTGAGTTTAGACCTATTTATTTTAGCTCGATTGCATCGAGAGTCGTAGGCTTATAGAAACTCTCTCTCTCTTAAAGGCATCTTTTGATAATATGATGAGGTAACCGATTGGCTGGTTTTAACAGGTAAATTTTCATAATTGTGTTCGTGAACTGAATTAAATGATAGCCTCGCTCTGTGAAGACGCATGTGCGTAAAGTGTCGTCCCAGATTAGCATGTGCAGCCCGCAAACATATGGCATGCAGTTTGATTTTTTTTTAACACCAAATGAACGCTTTTGATTGGCGCAATTTGAAAACATCTGAGGACATAAATACGCACAAAACTATTCATGTATAATGAGTGCTAAGCAAGGAGAGAAGTGAACGGTCAGTCTGTCACTGCATACGCATATGTGTCGCGTTCTGAGCAAACTGGGCAAAATACATGTGCGTAAAGTGTCATCCCAGATTAGTCTGTGCAGTCCGCACAGGCTAATCAGGGACGACACTTTCCGCCTAAACTGGTTTTTCGCTAAGAAGAGACATCATTTAAACGAAAAATTCCATAAAAGCGGAAATTGTCGTCCCTGATTAGCCTGTGCGGACTGCACAGGCTAATCTGGGATGACAATTTACGCACAAGCATTATGCCCAGTTTTCTCAGAACACGACACAATTATACCTGCAGTATAGCGAGGTCATAACTGCACATGAAAATTACAAATAGTCAACCGCACTAATTGCACCAATCCAGAAAGCATTCACTCGCCTGTGTTTTGTGAAATAACATTTACATGATTTTGCAGATTTGTTCAGATGGATCCCCAATGCTGACCCGACGTTTCCGAAATCATAACGTTGTCCTCCTGGCAATAGCAGTCTTCGGGACCATCTGTATAGCACTGTACCAATCGTGATACATCGACTATCTCCGGAATCCTCCGAAAGCTAATCGACTATCTACGGAATCCTCCGCAATGATTCGTCTGCTGATCCAAAGTGCAATAAATCGTAAGCTGATCCAGAGAGAGCCCTGCATCTGTCATTCGGACCCCTGAGACAAGACACTGCCAGGGATACTTCCGAGCACACGGACACGAATTCGTGTGGTTGCAATATTCGCATATATTGAGCTATACCATGTTCAGTGTTCCGTGCGATAGCAAAGTGCCCGCGTATAACTTTCGATATTCTATAACTATCGAGGGACCGCTACACATGTGGATGAATAGCATTCAGCCATACTCAATAAAATATATCAAAGATCTGGACAGTGTGACCGCGCCTTCATTCGTTACAAAACGAATCGAGGCACATAATCTTTACCATACGCTGTGCGAGTTGATGAACGTGTTCCTCGTCTCAAAGGTGATGAAAATGAACGCCAGTCTAGTGAATGTCGTCTGGATGGACGACACGTGGAACGTCCTGTTTGATAATGTCTATAGATACGAAAAAGATGAACTTGGTCTATACAAACTTGACATGGGCTATCATGGGTTACAATAGTCCACTCAACTTCCATAATTTGCCAGTAGCGCCTTATTTTGAAGATTTTCGAGATTTCGTCATTGCAGCGTATGATGTGATTGAAGAAAAACGCTTGGATTGCAATAGATTAAAAATAACGATGATTCTGCCGGAGGACTTTATGACTCACCTTGGAAGAAAGGAGCTATTAAATGGATTAGTACATAGACAATTTTAAAACGAGGACGAAATTGTATGTAACTTCCTTTGGATTTGGGTTATATTTTGTGGTTGAAACGTAAGACAGCGAACAGTTTAAATATTAAATGTAGTATTGTTCTCGAACATACAGATGCCGGTGACGATATGCGTTCGTCCTCAACAAACGTTTGCGCTCGACTGAGACATTGGTGCCTGCAAATAATAAATCATATAAAACCACACCTTACAGTAAAGGCTATTTAAAAAAGTAACACTCAACAATTTAAAAACAAACGTTGATAGTCCATCTCTGTCAATACTTCCCCCCTGTAAAAAATGACGTCCCGTCATTAGTCAAATAATGAAACAAGAATACATCAAGTTGGTCAGTTATAATGCTACAATACTTTAATCTAGCAACTTAATTACCATACTAAGTATAAGACTTCTACCGTACTACTAAAACTAGGACTAAACAGCTTCCGCTTGAGCTAATTCCCCATATGTAAGATATAGACAAAAATAACTCTTGAAGTTATTCATCTTATAGCATATCTTTAAAGTTATTTACCACTTATTTAATTAAATAATCATATAACAGTTAAGACTATGTACACGGACATAATATGTTTGCATCAACACATATATCGAATCGTCAATTTACTATTCAATCTCATGCATATACTACAGCTGTGGGTAACTTACATCGTACTAGTTATCATGAAAACGTAAAACATAAAGCAGCTAATACCTTCTGCAGTGATATATGGTCTAAAGACTCCATAGTACTTGGTGTTTATATGTCAGACAATACATTCTGTATTTGTTCTGCAGTAATAGTACACATGTGATAGTCAGCATATCTAGCGGGTGGTTTAATGCTCCGTGTTGACCGTTTTGGAGGCGGGACTGGTCTTCGCATTTCTTCTGGTTGAGGTTCAGCACGCGGTCTCGGAATAGGCGGCTCCCTTGTCCTTCGTTCATCAGTTGCACTTTTGTTTGCTGTATCATCACTGCTATCATAGACTTTCAGGGTACTCCTGTTGATTATATGTTGTATCTTCTGCATTATCCTCATCTTCTGGTGTTGTTGCTACACCATCTTGCGGAAATTCATCTTCACTTCTTGAAGTTCATGAAGAAACATTACTGCTCTCTTTCTCTTCATCTTCATTATCTTCTCTCTCTTTATCTTCAATTTGTTCTGTTGGTTCTGCAATATCCCTCCACATTTGGAGTCCGCGGTGGGCGTCCCCACTAGGATGCACATATGTTGTCTCATCATCTGAATCCGTATCTTATGTGACGTCACGTTTGTCTTCTCTCTCTGGTCGAACTGTTTCAGTTGTGAACCTAGTTGAACTCTTTTCTTGAGCCGGCGTTTCACAATCTTGTTTCTCCTCTTCAAATCTGCTTGTAACACGGTACATATTGTTCTCTGCTCTATCAGGTGATCTTATTCTGTACACTGGACTGTCTACATTAGGTTGATCTATCACTAAATAAACCACAGACTCATACTTATCAGCAATCTTATGTTTGCCTTTATGAGCCAATACTTTTAAGATGAAATTGTCACCTATATTTAATCTACTAGCTTTTGCTTTACTATCATATTATTTCTTTCGTTTAGTTTGAGCATTTTCAATAAATCAACTGGCGACTTCTCTCACTGTACTCATCCTTTCTTTCAAGTCACATACATACTTTGATTAACGTGTTATTACTTGTTTCCGGTTCTTCAAACATGGCATCTATGGGTACTTTTGGTGTACGTCCAAACATTATTTCAAATAAACTAACTTTTTTATGCTTGGTGCAGCTATAGGTAAAGACTAATGGTGCAATGCTATTTTTCCAGTCAGATTGTTTTTTCAGGCTCTAAAGTTTCAACATGTTCGGTAGTGTTCTATTCATTTGCTCTGTACAACCGTTTTCCATTAGATGGAATGGTGTTGTTCTTCTTTTTTTTTCATTTCCATTTATTCACACAACTCTTTGATTTATTAAGACTCGAAATTTGCTCCCCGATATGAATGAAGCTTTTCTTGGATTCCATAATGGACAATACAGTTATGTAACAAAGCATCTGCTGTAGTGTTGGCAATCTGATTTCGAGTTGGAACGGCAACTGCAAATTTTGTGAAGTGGTCAGTGATCGCTAAGATATTACCACATCCGTTAGAAGGTTCAAGAGTCAAGAAATCCATGGACACTAGTTCAAGTGGGAAAGATGGTTGAATGTTCTCCACATGGTATTGGTAGATGTTTTTCTTTTTAGTTACCTATCACAGTTAGTCACCCAATTTTCAACATCCCTAGACATGTTAGGCCAAAAATACCTTCTGTTTACAATGAAAGTGTTCGGTCCCTTCCAGGATGACCATTGACATCGTGAAAACCCTTCAGTATTTCATCCCAATATACTTCAGCTAAAACTAACTGTCTAATCTTTTTAGAACTTTCTGACACCATTTCTTGTACAAAATTCCTCTTATGACCTTAAAATTCTGGAAATGTTATCTCATCATAAAGTCTTCTTTACTTCTCATCTGGTTCTTGTCAGGTAAAAAGTTATCAATAACCATGCGTCGCCATTTCTCACTCAACCGATCATTTGTCTGCTTGAATTTCATTTCCTGCAATTCAATCTGCGCCATCACAATACCAGGTGGTTCAGTCACTTCAACAATGTTTATGTTGTTACAGGGTCATGTTTCAATAACCGGTATTGGATCTGTAAAATTGATACAACAAACTTATTTAATTGTAGAATTATTATTTCAACCTTTTCGGTTATTTCTTTCAATGTTACACATTAATGTGGGTACCTGCTCATGGCATCTGCATCACCATTTGTAGACCAGTTCTGTAAGTGATCACAAAATAAATACACCTAAGGCAGAAATCCACCGTTGACCTGAAGCATCTAGCTTTGCCGTTGTGAGTAAGTATGTCAAAGGGTTGGTATCAGTGGATACCATGAAATGTTGTAAAGACCAGTTATCTTTAAATTTCTAATTTACTTCCCCACTTCAATGCCAATAATTCTAATTTAAAGGCAGAATATATGTTTTCAGACTTGGATAAAGATCTGCTTGCATATGAAATCAATGCTTTGTTCTGGTACAAAACAGCACCTAAACCAGTGCCACTGGCATCAGTGTGAAGTTAAAAGGTTTTGTGAAGTCAGGATATGCTAAGATAGGCGGAGATAGTTTTCAATTTATCAAATATGTTTTGTTCTTTTAATGCCCACTTCCATTCCTTTTTCGTTTTCTTGGAACCTTTCTTGCATGCATTTGGTGGAAGGAGATCCGTTAATGGTTTTGTAACAGAACAAACATTCTTAATAAATCTTTTATAATATCCTGCAAAGCAATGAAAGAACTTTATTCATTAGAATTTCTAGGAGTCGGCCAATTCTAAATATGTTCTATTTTTCCTGTATCAGTCTCGATGCCTTCACTTGATACAACATGACCAAGAACAATTTTCGCTTGAATGAAGAAGCATTTCTCTGGGGCTAACTTCAGTCCACATTTAGCAAGTCTCTTTAAAACTTTATCAAGCCTTCCCAAATGTTGTTCGTACGAGTCGGAACAAATAATGAGATCGTCCAGGTAGATGACGCATTTTTTTATATTTATTTCGCCTAAACATTCTTGCATGAGACGTTGGTAGGTTGCAGGACGATTTGATAACCCAAATGCCATTTTATTATATTGAAAGAAACCTAAAGCTCCAACTGTGAAGGTTGTTCTTTCTTTGCGTGACTCCTCTATTTCCACTTGATTGTGTCCTGATTTTATATCAATGGTTAAACAATATTTGGCTCCATTTAAAACATCCAAAACCTCTTCTTTTCTGGACAGAGCAAATACAGTATGATAAATCCAACAAAAAACACACATGTTTTCCTTTTTTATCAACGTTTCGGCTTACGCCTTCATCAGGATGACACAAATAATAACAGAAAGCGGATGTTACGTAATTGACTTAACGTACATTAAATTGCAGGAAAATGTACGTCAATAAAATGAACGTCAATTTAATGAAGCTTAACTATCGGATTCAAGAATACACAATTTCCTATAAAATTATATATAAAAATACTAACAGAAAAAAACAAAAGTAAGCTAAATGACAGGGCAAATGAATCTTTTACTGATGTATTGTTAAGTTCTCTATAATCTACACAAATTCTTAAAGTACCATTCCTTTTTCTAATTAAAACAAGGTTGCTTCACCAAGGTGCTTTAGATTTTCTTATAACTACCGTGTCTACTAATTGTTGCAAATGTTGGCGTACTTCATCTTTCATGTGAGGTTGTATGCTTCGGTGTTTTTGTTTGAATGGGATTTCATCAATCAAATCAAACATATGTTTAATTTGATCTCAATTTCCAATTTCACGATCCTCTTTTGAAAATATATGTTTATGCCGTCTAAGCAATTTAACTATTTGACTCGCTTGGTCTGAGGTTAAAATATAATTGGCAATTTGGCATCAATGGAGATCTGTTGTTACACATCCTGTTCATCAAGTTTGTTACTAGTGGGGATATTTTGTTCAATGGTTGCTGGTTGCAACTCACATGTTGCAGTGGTGATATAACTACACTATTGGTAGTTAAATTTGAAATATTGACAACCATGGGTTGACATTTTGAAAAGGCGTAATTTACTAACCCTTTTGTTATGTCAACAATTGTTTGTAAACCAGTCAATGGTGAATCTGTGGTCACAGCCGTGGTAGGTTGTATGTCCAATTCTCTTTCTGAGAAACAATAAATATCATTGGACTCATTTGGTTCTCAAATAATTTTGTTCTGATTTTCAGATTTTAAAATAGCAATCCTATTATTATTGTTCTGCAATACTTTGTCTTGGATATCCATAATCCTAAATGCTAAGTTCCATGGTACATGCATGTTTGCCTTCTGCAAATACTAAGTGCCTAACTGGCTTTTACAATTGTCAAGAAAACATGACAAAATATTTGTACAAATAATAATTGGTGTCAGAGCTGAATAATAAGTGTTTCTAGAAATTAGAAATAGACACTTAAATGGTTCGGCTCTAGGTAAACCATATTCAAATCTAGTAATGGGTCTGCTTTTCTAACGCCTAGTCTAACAGCTTTATGATCATGCATATTTTATATGTACACAAATCCTTTGTTGACGTGTAAATCTACGTTAGATCTGGCTTCGTAGAAAATGAAGATCTGGTCTAGTCCCTCAGAGCGTAACATTCACTGCAATTCTTTTCAATGTTAAATGTTGTTGTGATAATTCCACTACACTGGTTGCACATGTCCCACATAGGTATCAGGGCAACTGTCGTCTTGTTGCCATTCGGGGTCGGTATCTGGTTTTGTCTGGTCATCACTGAGGAGACTGACCATCTGTTGTCGTCGAAAGTGAACACGTCGATGACATCACGTTTAGCTGCTTTAGACAACTCTTGTTT
Source organism: Dreissena rostriformis (assembly GCA_007657795.1). Taxonomy (NCBI): domain Eukaryota; kingdom Metazoa; phylum Mollusca; class Bivalvia; order Myida; family Dreissenidae; genus Dreissena; species Dreissena rostriformis. The sequence continues at coordinate 96,642 of VMBQ01002058.1, read as the reverse complement.
CTATTTAGGGCTGTTGGCAGCCCCCTTGGACTGATTGTTGGTTTTTCTTGTTTCTGTTCTTGATCCCATAATTAAAGTTCCTGTCAGCTAGGTCTAAGTATTAAACTCTCCGGAAGATTGTTTATCCGAAATAAATACCAGAAAATGCTTCGTTAACAAATTAGGACAATAAAAGTCAACTGAATATATTCTCAGATTGAGGAACTGCCGAGGACACTATTCGGTCTTAATAATATATGTATAATGTTTGCTTTTTTTACAAGAATCCTACGGCAATCGCTTGATTAATTCACTGATTACCAAATTGGGATTCTCTTCTGTTCGCTGTCTTACGTTTCAACTACAAAATATAACCCAAATCCCAAAGAAGTTACAATGGCGCCCCACGTTGGGCGCCAAAGTAACCCAGCCAAAAAAATCCCCGACCACCAAGGGAATTGAGCCCGGGACCTCCAGGTTCAAAATCAGACAGACACTCTACCGCGTCGCTATGAAAGCTTGCTCATATTGCAAGGCAGTATAAGTTCTCCTTATAACGAACCCTGCTATATGTAGACACTGTTAAATCGGGTTCCGAGGCGGTTATTCTAGAACAAATGTCAATGTTGGACCAGGTGAAAGTCATGACCCGGACTGATGTTCTCATAGGCATGCACGGGGCGGGAATGAGTCACGTGATGTTCATACAAACGCACGCGGGTCGAAATGTTTCCGCAATATTGGGGTTTTCTTCGACACTTTAAGGCGTTAAATATTTCGGATGGAAAAACGAAGCCCTACGTAATCAACTTGACGAGTTTTATACTTATATACCCTCTTCATTTGTAAGAGAGAATTGTCAAAAAATCCTTCAGTTGATGTGCTTAGAGTAATTGATTGACAGGTTTTAAATGATCGTCCGAAATCATTTATGAAACAATGTGTGTAAGACAGTTGTGTTTTTTACAGTGTAATTAAACAAAATTGTTGTGATGTTGATTGATTGGATTTTAAAATGTGTGTATGTCCTTTAACAAATTGAAATTTTAACAAATGTATGTATTGTATTTGATTTGTGTTGTGATGCTATGAGGTTTAAAATTATTTTATTTTACACTGAAATGTTTTGTGAATTATTTTGGCAAAGTTTTGAAGCGCTGATAATAGACTGTGTTATGGAGACCCAGGTTGCTTTGGCGTATTAGATATGGTGTCCGCCTATCGACCGGGAGGTCACGGGTTCGATCCAGGAGCGTTCTTTAGATTTCCCCCTGAAAGGCACCCACTACTGGTTCTTAGTCCCAGGAAACGGACTCGAGAGTGTTCCAATAAGCCGTCGGCTTTCGATGCAATCGAGCTAAAATAAATAGGTTTAAATTAAACAGAGACCACGACACACCAGAAGCGAAACAGATTCCAGTGGGCACTCTGGAAACAGTAAGACTACCTCGAATTTGCAGACGATCTGGCTCTTCTCTCCCACACCCAACAACATATGCAGGAAAAGACCAACATGGTATCGGACAACTCAGCTAGATTGGGCCTCACCATCAACGGAGGGAAAAGCAATGTGTTCAAGACCAATGCATCCAACGACACAACCATCACAGTCCAAGGCGAGGCGCTGGAGGATGTTGAAAGCTTCACCTTTCTCGACGGCATTCTGGACAACCATGGAGGAACGGATGCAGACGTCAGAACCCGCATCGGTAAAGCACGAGCAGCCTCCCATCACCACCATAAATAAAAAAACAGGTCTTCATCAACATCCGCCGCAGGAAGATTCTCAAGATCCACTGGACAGACCAGATCGACAATGAAGAATTATGGAGTCGAACAATGCAGCAGCCCGTTGAAGAAAACATCCTTACGAGACGTTTGCGATGGATAGGCCACATCCTTTGCAAGCCTGCATCCAATACGACAAGACAAGTTCTCACCTGGAACCCTCAGGGGAAGAGGAAGAGCGGGCGGCGTAGAAACACCTGGTGCCGCGATCTAAATGCTAAGCAGATGGACAAGACGTTGGGGCATCTGGAGAGACTCGCCCAGAACCGAGACGCATGGTGTTTCTAGTTGGCGGCCTATGTCCCAGACGGACCCACAGGCGAAGATGAGATGCTGATGAAGTTTTTAGGCTCCTTAAACAGTATTTCAACCAAATGCTTTGCATTGACCGTTCCAAGGCGGTTTTATTTATGTTCGTGTGTTTTTTGAGTCTCTGTGTATTGCCTCTGTTTTGCGCGGCGTGACACTTCTAAGCAATACAATACGGTCCTTTCGTTCCGGTACTTAGTTATTTGGGGTATAATTGAAAACAATACACATATAAACAACGTGGTACAACAGCTGGAGCAGCAGAAGATAATTTGGCAAGGAAAAAATTTGCCCCGTTCTAGGATGTCTGGGCATAATGCAGTCCGCACGGGCTAATATGGGACGACACTTTCCGCCTAAACTCGATTTGCGCTAAGAAGAAACGACCTTTACAAGAAAACACCATACAAGCGGAAAGACGAAAGACCCATAATATTTTGCTTTCAGGTGTCAGGTTATGAGAGAGTACTTAAATACAATTTCAATAAAGACTTAATTGTTATCGTTATTCAATCTACATTTTTAAAAACAAATTAAATACATTGCAAATTATATTATAAAGAAAAATCAAAGAAAACTTGTCATTTAAATACGGTACCACAGAATAAAGCAATTGCACCGTTGGCATATTTGCTGCTTTGTATTAATACACAAGTCTGTCTTTGCTTGCAAAATAAACAAAGCAGTCCAAATGACGATTATACCAGCTACCGTGGTTCTTGACCGTCGATTGTGGTCTTGCTCTAAATGCGGCGTGTCTGTGTGATGTCTTCTGCACATTGCCTCGGTGTAATAAAAATGTGCGGAAATTTTAACGAAAGACCTTGAAAGGGCATCAGCGATATAGAATTGACATAAACATTATGGCTTCACGTGTGACCCAGCTTGTCCTCGAGTTGTCATGTCTAGTTCTTATACCTTCTGCACATAGTCTTTATGAGTAAAATGATTGAGCCAAATGTCATGAAATCCCTTCTATATAGGTAATGGGGTTATGGAACGGATACGAACATCTCGCAGTCACGTTTGACATTGACTTTCAGTGGGCGTGAAAGGCCCATGCATTCCTCACATACATGGAGCAATTTTGTCGCTGTACTCATTAATGATCTCATTACATCAATGGATGAAATTAATGATCGTCTCCACTGATGATTGCAAAAGCTGTGCTTATCGTGAGCACGGCAATGAGTTTGCAAAATAAAGAAGTGAAACTCCAAGCAAAAAAATTAACGTTGAGTATTTTCTATTGCTTCCGGCAAAATTAATTGCACATATACAGTACCTTGTAAATCCTTGAACTAAATATTAAGAGTTTATACTTAGCAACGATTGCGTTTTAATCAATGGAATGGGAAATCGTTCTTAAAAGGGAGATTTTGCGCACAGATTTTTTTTATGCAAAAGGAACGCATGGAAAAGTGAATCGACTTTCCTATCGTCTGGATAGCATCGGACAATACAATTGACTAAATGCAAATCTTGTTTGAAGCAAAGATCTATAGATCTTTGATTTGGAAGTAATAATAGTTTTGTGTTTGTGCGTGCAGGATAAAAGCAAACGGCGTTTAGCTAACCGCTAGCGAAACCGCATATTTCATTTGCGTAACAATTTAACCATGTGACGGAAATCGAACAAACATATTCAAAAAACGCTCGACATCGAGTGTTTATTTATGAGTCAGATAATCCGATAGTATTCTGCTTCAGAATTTTTAAATAACCAACAGATAAACAAGCTTTTTCCGATTTAAGTTTATTTTCGAATCAATTTCCTATAGCAAAGATATTTCAAACAAAATGTTTTTGATGCTTGACATTGATCTTTGACTGTAAAAATATTTCAAAATCTTAAAACAAAGCATATGCTGATGATAATAACAATCAGCATGCTATGAAATGCATACATATACTTTTTCTAGGCATACTTAATAGTTATCCCTTAAACTAAAACGACCGATGTTACTATTCAACTTATGTCAAACGTAGAGAAAATGTTCAGTTTGAAAACTTACCCGGAGTGTATGTGCCTAGTAATTTTTTTGTCCGACGTTTACACTGTGATTTTACGGATTAGTAGATAATGACACTTATTGGCACCTTTTGATAATTACTTGCGCATTTTAAAATACTCAGTTTTGTATCCAGTAGGGATAAATGTAAATTTAACACTGAACAAGTTTCACTCTTTTCTGATATATTTCGCCTTAAAAGGCTTTTTTTGACGTCAATATACAATTGTTTTGGTTGAGAAACATAAAGAAAATGTAGTTAATTTGTAAAAACAAACTTTGAAAAAGCCTTTTAAGGTGAAATATATCAGAAAAGATTGAAACTTGTTCTGTGTTACATTTTAAATTAGTTTCTTACCTTTAAACGATATAAAACAAGCTAGATTAAATTCGGAAGACTTAAACCGAAAGAAATAAAGATGCTCTATTGTATGTGATATTATTAAAAATAATTAATAATATAAGTCTCTTGTGGTGTTAATATCGGGCTTTTAATGTTTGTATTAATACAAGCATAACCCAGACAACTTTAAAAGATATAAAACTAGCTTCATTTAATTCGGAAGACTTAAACCGAAATAAATAAATGATATTATTAAAAATAATTAATACATTAAGTCTCTTGTGGTGTTTATTTCGGGTTTTTAATGTTTGTAATAATACAGGCATAACCCAGACAACTTTTAACGATATAAAACAAGCTAGATTAAATTCGGAAGACTTAAACCGAAAGAAATAAAAATGCTTTATTCTATGTGATATTATTAAAAATAATTAATACATTAAATCTCTTGTGGTGTTTACATCGCGCGTTTAATGTTTGTATTGATACAGGCATAACCCAGACAGCATACAGGGAGGCGATGCGTCTCGGTGAAGTAACCTATGTGTTTCGTCCATGCAGAGACGCAGAAGCCCTATTTTTGTTAATATACATACCCAATTTATTTTGATATTTCATATTATATTTCCAGGATACCACAACCGCCTGAATGCAAAAGCCGGTAGCGGTGTCGATTTTTACCGACTGGTTCCACATCTTAGAAAAGCATCGGAAAGGGTGAAGATGCTTGTTGAAGGCAGCGATCGACCTCCACCGGATCACCACAACGCGATCTGCAAAGGTCCCTCTGGGACAAGTATGAGGCGAAAGAATGCACCACCTCCGAGTTCCTGGCCATGGTCGGTCAAGTGAACGGCGTTCGGCTGGAATAATGTACATGTATATTTTATTGTGTACTTGTGTCACGTTGACTGTATATTGTTTGCAATTTTTCTTGTTAATGTATTTTTTGTTATAAAGAAAATAAAAAAGTTCATACATGTTTTATGTCGTACTCCATTTTGATTTAATAGAAAATAGAATTCACATGTTCAACAATATTATTATGTAATTATGTTGTATTTTGTCAGTGTGACTGTATATTGTCTGTAAATGTTTGTTTTTTTATAAATGTATATTTTTATAAATTGTGTGACTGCTTGTACATTGACTGTATATATCGTAAATGTATATTTAAACATAAACAATAAATAAAGAAAATAAAAAACTTCATACCAGTTGTATGTCTTATTCCATTTTGATTTATGTGTATTTCTTTGTTAACACAATTTGAAACCTAAAATAACAATAATTGCTTTATGGCCTTATTGGTTCATTTTTTGGCCTTTTTGGTTTGCTTTAGGGCCTTTTTGGTAAGGCCATTTTGGTATTCGACCTTTTTGGTATGCGGCCTTTTTGGGTTTCGGCCTTTCTAGACCTAAACCGTAGGGAATAGGTTCCCGATAAAGATGGCGTCGAAGAAAATGTTGACAACTTTGCCAGGTATAAGAAGCGATAAATTTTTAAGTTCATTAAATAAGCAAACTTCTATTACACCTTTCACATTGATTAAACAAATTTCTTATTGCACTTAATGCATTAAAGCTGTAATATCCGCATTTTCAAATTGCCATCTTATTTCGCGAGCGTGTTTAGCATTTATAATAAATTAGGACAGAACATCAAATGATCAAGTTTCAGCGCATACGCACACTTGCATATGTAAACCATCATAAACATATGTTGTTATCAATTTTTTAAAATTCTTGAATCACCTGGTAAAACAAACAAGGTGAGCATTTGTGCACATTACTTCTGTTGTCATGAAGGTCAAATAACTGATAAGGTCTGGACAAATGATCAGAACATTTGCAGTTTTTTAATTTTATGCCCCCGAAGGTGGGCATATAGTGATCGCACTGTCCGTCTGTCTGTCCGTCTGTCTGAAATTCCGTCAAACTTTGCGTTTAGGTTTTGAAAAATGTGAAAAAACACTACATGTACGTTAGTGTTTGTAATCAGATCACTAATTAGCCTTTTGTTGCAGACGAAAGTAACATACTGTGAAAGATTATCTCTGAGATCACGCATGGTTAGGCACAATCACACTCGATTGAAATCAAAATTAGCACTATTAATTTTTTAAACTTCTAAATTCTTTGGTTATGATTTTGTTTGCCAAATATTGATTTTTAATTCAAACTACCAATTGAAATTTGAAAATTCAGCAGCTTTTTTTTAATGCTAATATGCGGTTTATTTTTATTCCGAAACAAAACAGCATGGTGAAACGGATATTTGTTTGGATTTAATTTCCGGACTTTTAAACAATGTTCATCATGATTGTTGCAGATAGTTGTTATTTCAACAAATAAACATCTTGTTTGGAAGGAGGATTTATCACTCTGCAAGTAAAGTGTAATTTTGATTTTGTCATATATTTTCGCGACCCGACAGGTTCTGTCAACTATGTTAAATTAATAAATCATTTAAATGAGTTGAAATAATGTGTGATACAAAAAAAATGGTATTTGGTACAATAAATAATTTAACATCTTAATCACCAGAATGGTGTTTATGCTTCTTCATGGTGACATGGATGTTTGTTTAGACTTAAAATGTGTCAATATAAATTATTGTTATAATAAATAAAACTGTAGACAAACATTTGTTCAAAAGTTATTTCAATCAACGAATTTTAGTGGAGACAAATTTGTTTGATCCAGTGAAACCCCTGGTACCTGAAAGATTAATATGCATTTCAATGATGATATGTGATGAAATATCAAAATACCCCCCTCCCCACCCAGAAAAAAATATGATATCTAAATATCTCCAATGCGCGTCGTCACATGCTAGCCCAAATCAGTTATGAAATTGGCTACTAAGTTTTTTTCCTTTTCGCCAATGTAGCCAGTGTAGCTAATTCATTTCTCAATAATGTTCCGTAAGAATTATGTAATCACACTTTGAATTTTGCACGCCTGAGCAATTTAAATCAATCCACTATTCAAATTTTCAATATCTCTTGATTCGCTCTCTGTGTAGATTTTTATCGACAACGCCGCCTCGATGTAAACCATGTGGTTTAAATGTGAAGAATAAACGGAGGAAAACACAGCTTGCATTGGTCTGTTGTGAGCGCAGAGCGTTATATAGTGAAGCGATGTTATTATACTTTTCTGGATTAATTGAGCATTTTTTTTTTCTAAAGTGACATTTAAAAATTTGCAAGTTCTAAATAAAAAGATGAAATAAATAACATCTTTTATTTTTATACGGTACATAAATTATAGTGATACAGATCGTACAGTATACCGTCCTATGTAAATTACGCGTACATGTTACACTGTAATGCCTTCTTCTGAATGCCTTCTTCTGATTGGTTTATATTTAAATCTGTTTCATAACATGGCGAGAGTTCAGTGATTGTATTGCGATTTAAGCAGAAGTTTAACTGAAAAATGTATGCCTTTCTAACTTCAATTCGACAATATTTGAGGTAAAAATAGACTTCTGAACTAAAACTTTATGAGTTTGAAATGTTATTTTGCAATTTTACGCAAATTGATGAACATTTTAACTTTATGGTTTCCACCACGTAATTTGTCCTTGGCCGATAAGACGTTCCAAAGAATTTAGCCCATATAAAAACTTAAAAAAGTATCTCTAAATTCTATGCACGTCTTATAAATAAGACTAGAAAAATGTGGAAAAAGGGGGCATATGTCATCCTATGGTGACAAGCCTTGTTTTAAATCAGTTTTCAGGGGATTAAAGTTTCAAAAACGTATACTCGCCCTGTTGGATAAGTATTTGAAAAGCCTTAGTCAGCTTTTCAAATGATATTCTTGTCCTTACAAAAACGTCCATTGTTGCCTAGAACATCAAAGTGACATGTTTTCTTGTACACTATGATACTTGTTTGATGTTGCTTTATAGCTATTTCTAAACTTTAACCTATAGACATTATGCTGAAGAAAGTATAGAAAGAAGAAGAATAGTTTATATTAAGAGGTCTCTGGAAATAACACATGTAAACAACGTTTTGCTCTTTCATCAATGTTGCTTCGCATGACTTATTTATTTCTTGTTGGCTGCTAATTTCTGTCTGTAGTGGATTTATTGCATAAAGATATCTATCAAAGCAGTATGGAGATGGAAACCACCCTGATTATGTGTAAATTTATAAGCGAAATAAGTCATTCCGCTAATAACCCATTATATTTGCTTTGTGGTTTACTGCAACAAGACCACTTTAGTTTGTTCGGACATGTAGCTGATGAATAAGTAGAAGGTCAACTTTGATATTCCTTTGTTTTTTTATTAAGTTATATGGAAAATAATCAGGGCTTCTTTTGGCTGATTTTTTTAAGCTGTTTTTCGGTCAAATTCCCAATGACAAAAAGTATCTTTTTTCCAAAATCCAGACCCAAAATTCCCAAATTCAATCTCAAAATTCCCAAATGTTGTTTTGACTTTCAGATCTTTTGAAATAGAGCTGTTAAGTATACAAATAGAGTTTGAAGTTGTTAAGTCAATAATTATTAACTGATATCTTTATGTTAAGTATTTTCTGTTTTAGTTACATTTTATCAATCATTTTCGTAAAATTCTTTCCTAATTAAAAGTAAATTGACACTCAAATCCCCAATTTCACAGGTCATATTTCCAAAAAAAGTTGAGAAAAAGCCCTGATAATTATTGTACTTGTTATGTTTTGAATACTTTATGTTTTTCACTTGAAATTGATTTTTTTTATCTTTGAAATGGTGCCAAATTTGTTTATCTTAGAAAAAAAGAATTGAAATCAAATGAGTACCGGTAAGCCATGACCTAATCAAAATGATTTTTTCAACTCTGTTTTGTGTTTATTCAGGTTTGGCACGCATTGGTGCAAGGACAATCTACACTGCTACTAGGCCAAATTTGATGTTGACAAAACATACAAAGGTTATTTGTCAGGGATTTACAGGAAAACAGGTACGGATCAGGAATATCTGATTGGAGTCTCAAAAGTGCCTTCTATAAAGCATACATGTACATGTATATCTTGATATTTTTGTTTTGAAAGCCTTATATGTCCTTTGAGAAAGATCTTTAAAATAAATAAATATCCATAATGAAATAAAAAGTTAGAGGAGACAAAGTTTAATATTAACAAACAATGATTTAAACACGAAAAATGACATCAAATATTCTTAATAGTTTAGTGCATACCAATCTTGTGGTGCAACTCAATCGTATAATTGTTGTGCATCAATTATTGAATGTACAGTGAAACCCTGCAAATACAATCACTTGAGGGTCTTTGTTATTTTTTTGTTGATTGTTTTTATCGAGCTTTGGCAAATCACTCAGTGTATAACCATTTCTGTATTTTTCATAGTTGGACAAATTATTTATAAATAATGGACAGAATGTTATATATTTAAAAATTACATATGATGCAACTTAGAATGTTTGATATTAAAAAAAATATACAAATAATGCAAGTTATGATCATATGGATATTATCTTAAGTAGGATAGTAAATTGATTGAATCGGTATCAATACATGTAGTAGGTGACAGTATTACTGTGATATGACACATTGCAAGTAGATTAATCTCTGCTTTATTCCATTTTTTTCGGAAACTAATGAATACAGTCGCATCAAATACGTTATGGTTTCAATATTAAAACCGATAACTGTAAATATTTGTAATTGTAAACTTTCTGTTGGGTCATAATTTTAGATGTAAAAAAATAACTAATCCCATTTGTGGATTAACATAAACAACTCCCTAAACTGTCTGATAAGTCATTAAGTGTCAATAAACAGAAAGCAGTAGAGTGCTAATTAATCGGTCAAAAAAACGTCGTTTGCATTACCGGTTATTTCACGCATAGCCGATATACCACAAAGTATGGATCTTACATATAAATTATTAGATATGGGATGTTTTTTTTAGGTGTAATGTCTCAACAACTGAATGGCACAGGTTGAGATACGCGGGTTGCTTTGAGGGTTTAATTTTATTTGCGGTCTTTGCTAAGTGGTCTGAATACTGAATATCCAGGTGCCGGTATAAGTGGGGTTTTAGGCCATGGAAACTTATATGAAAACAAACAAGTCTTTTTAAACTCGTCTGCATAAGTGGGGTGATCGTAAAACTTCAGTTGTTTTAAGTAGGATTGTTGGTGTATTGTGCAATGCATATATGTGGTTGTTACAGGGCACCTTTCACAGTCAGCAAGCCATCGAGTATGGAACCAATATGGTTGGTGGAGTGTCCCCTGGAAAGGGTGGACATAAACACCTAGGACTGCCAGTCTTCAATTCGGTTAAAGAGGTTGGCTAACAGTCTTTGCTATTTTGCAGATATTTTTTGAATTTAAGTTGAATGTTATTTCAACACTCCTATATGAAAAAAAAATGGAAAAAATATTATTTGTACAATATTTGTTTTTTCCCAAACTTTTTTTGGCCTTATTCACCTTACTATCAAAAATACATGTAACTTCTCTAGAAAGAGCAAAAACATGGTTTAGTGAATTGTGTATGCCTTAAGGTGGTCACCAAACTGAATATTACAAATATATTAGGGATGAATAAAACGCTATGAATTGCAGCTATCATTCAAAATATGTTGATATATGTAGTAAATTAGGGAGACTAGCTTGAACACACCCTTGTCATCACATAATGCAGCTTTTGAAAAAAGGGATGGTCAGGACCCTTTTTAACTTCAAAATACAACCAGGTTCGAAAAACTAGTGGAAAGCTTTTTTCACTCACCTAAGGCTTCAGTATCAAAAGATTTTCTTATGGTAAATGTTTCATTCAACAATTTACAGGCCAGGCAAGCCACCAACTGTGATGCAACTGTGATCTACGTTCCGCCACCGTTTGCTGCTAAAGCCATTGAAGAAGCAATCGACGCAGAGATCCCTCTCATTGTAGTCATAACTGAAGGTAACATATCTGCAACAAAATTGAGCTATTGCTTTTGAAGTATCTAAAATTGGCCTTTTTATAAGATATTTCTGCATGCTTTTTCCCTACAATTTTCATCTGATTTTGACTTAAGCTTATGGAAATGTCTGTGGCTCAGTATGATGACTAAAATAGATGAAAAGTAAAATCACAATTCTATGTATCACCCAGGTATTCCACAGCTGGACATGGTCCGGGTGAAACACAAGCTGATCCGGCAAAACAAGTCCCGGATGCTGGGCCCGAATTGCCCTGGAATTATCAAGGTAGTGCAGATATTTGTATTTTATTGCATTTGTATTCTACTGATGTTACTGAATCAATTAGATAACAACCCATTGTATACACTTCAGCTTTATGCAATTTGTATTTAAAAGGGACCATGGCATCAAAATGGGCCTAAAGGGGGCAGTTAATTAAGAATATCTGAAATCTAAAATTAATATTGATAAACCAATGTCTATTTGATAAAAAAAAAGAGTTAACATAGAATGTTTAGTGAATGTTGAATAATATTGTACATATTTAATTTCCATGAAAGATATAACCTTTTATTCATCAATTCTAGTATATACTTCTGTAGTAACTGACGCTATTATTTGATTCGCTTTTCAGCCTGGTGAATGCAAGATCGGTATCATGCCAGGGCATATACATCAAAAAGGAAAGATAGGTAAACACTTGTAGTTGTACACATTTAGTTCATTTATTAGTCTTATTTGGGGGCATTCATCACTGATATTGGTTTATTATATTAAATTCTTAAATGTCATGTCCCTGAATTTTGAAAATTATGAATGTGGTTAACCATGTATGAATGCAGGGAACCATGTATGAATTTGGTTAACCATGTATGAACCATGACGTATAATTTTTGTTAACCATGTATGAATGGGGTTAACCATGTATATATTTGTTTACCAATGTATCACAGGTACTTGAAAAAAAAATTGGTCCTTATATATATATATAATAAAAAGAATTATATATATAAGGACCAAAATTTTTGTTTCAAGTACCTGTGCCAATGTATGAATATGCTGAACCATGTATACATGTCGTGAACTTTGTATGAAAGTGGTTGCCATGAAGCAATTTTATTTACAATGTATGAATGTGGTTGATCATGTTGGAATGTGTTTACCATGTCTTAATGTAACACTGAAAACAATTAAATGCATTTAATAAAAAAACATGCATACATGCATTCATAAAGTTGCTTAATTTTTTAATTTAATCCTGGCACCAAAGTAAAAAATAAAATAAATTAGCAACAATTTTTAAATGTTAAACACAAAAAATAGATGTTGAACTTGTTCCTAAACCATATTTTCAATCAATAAAAAACAACATGTCATTCTCCCCCTACATCTGATTGCAGGCAGGCAGTTATCAGTAACTGACATGACTTTGCCTATTTGACTAAGCTTGTGAATGACACCTATAATACCATTACATGACTGAAATACTGTTGACGATGGGGAAATACTCAAATACAGAAAAGAAACCAAATCACTGAACTTTCAGCTTTTTATCCTACAGGTACACAACAGAGGCCATTTACCAGGTTGTCCTTGGTGGATTATTGAACAAACAAACTGTCCCTTACGAATACAAGCTTTATGCCACCCATTCCACTTTCCCGTTGTTTCACGTTCTAGTACATTGTCCTACGAAGCAATTCACCAGATTATCTGAATCTTGCTGGACTTATTTGAACATACAAATAAACTCATTTGATCGGATGTTAACTCTTTCAGTGGTGGAATTTTGAAGGCCTTTGCAAACATTTTGGATCCAGATGAGACGCCACAGAACATGGCGTCTCATCTGGATCCAAACTGTTTGCTATTCTGATAGTATTCTTTGAAAAAAAATGGGAGAAAATGCTTAATTTAGAAATTCAGCAGACGACATTTAAGCAGACTACAAATTTCCCAGCCTGCAAATGGTTAAGCTTTCTGTCCCATTGTGCAGGCATTGTTTATAGCATTATGCTTCCCATTCCACAGCCATTGTTTCGCGCTCTGGTACACTGACCTACGAAGCTGTACACCAGACGACCCTGGCAGGGCTCGGTCAGACACTGTGCGTAGGAATTGGAGGTGACCCCTTCAACGGCACCAACTTCATTGACTGTCTAGAGGTGTTCCTAGACGATCCACACACAGAGGGTAGGAGGCTGGTGATATTTGAATAGCAGAGAGTCAGTTAGAGGATTGGTTTACTTATGGCTGGTGCTATTGAATGGACTTACTCCATAAATGTCTGAAAAGAATTTCTCCTATCTCTTTGAAGAAAGCTAATTGTTATTCTCAGGCATGATATTTTCGCATCAGTTGCCCTCAGGGCCTACCCTAGTCAGACAGTATTCTACTTCAAAACTCCGTGTAAACTGACTTTCCTAATTTACTTGCTGCACAAATACTGGTAACAATGCGTTTTATATTATGATGATTGTCATTCAAAATTAAAGTGACCTCGAATCTTGTGTCAATATCAGACTAGTCATGTGCTGCAAGTGCATACAAAAGTTAAAAGTAGTTTGTACCTAGGGATCCGTTGAGATCCAAATAATTTGAATGTTGGTAATGTAACTGTTGTATATATATATTTATATATGTACCATCTGTTAACATATATGTTAGTTAATACTCAATCTTTAAAATAGACTTTGCTTTAAAGAAAAAACATATTTCCATACTGCAGTTGTCCTGAATAAATATCCACTATTACTTTGTTTGATGTTGGTTTGGTTGATAACCAAGTTTAAGTGTATTGTAATCACCACTTCAGAACCACAAAGGTCTATCTAATATGTGTCACAGATACATTTGTGAAGAACCAAGGTGCTGTTTTACACATTTTGTCAGAAATTCTTCAAATAATTGAAATATTGGGGTATGTGCATGACTGTGTATCTTTAATTCTCCTTTTGGTGTTACTTGCAGGCATTGTATTGATTGGGGAGATCGGAGGCCAGGCAGAAGAAAAAGCAGCAGAATATCTGAGAAATAATAACAGGGTCAGTCCATTATGATAATGTTCTTTGAGAAATAATAACAGAGTCAGTTCTTTGTGATAATGTTGTGTGAGAAATAATAACATGGTCAATTCATTATGATAATGTTCTCTGAGAATGGATAAAATAAAAGGATCTTTATGGTAATGTTCTATGAGAAATAATATTAGGGTAAGTTCATTATGATAATGTTGTGTGAGAAATAATAACATGGTTAATTCATTATGATAATGTTGTCCAAGAATGGATAAAAGGATCTTTATGGTAATGTTCTCTGAGAAATAATATTAGGGTAAGTTCATTATGATAATGTTGTGTGAGAATTAATAACATGGTCAATTCATTATGATAATGTTGTCCGAGAATGGATAAAAAGATCTTTATGGTAATGTTCTCTGAGAAAAAATATTAGGGTAAGTTCATTATGATAATGTTGTGTGAGAAATAATAACATGGTCAATTCATTATGATAATGTTGTCCGAGAATGGATAAAAGGATCTTTATGGTAATGTTCTCTGAGAAATAATAAAAGTGTCAGTTCATTGTGTTTGTTTTCTGAAAAGTAAAAACGGTATATAGTATAATACGTTATAATAATTATGTTCTTTGAGATTTGTTATCAGGGTTTTTATAATGTATTATCTTCCTACCTCTATTTGTCTATCTGTATGTCCATCCATCAATTTAAAGTGAAATAACAAGAAAATGCACAAGAAGAGATCATGAAACTTGGTGTACACATTTAATGCGATGACCGGATTATGCATTACCTTTTATTTGTACAGATATCAAAGGTCAGTCAAGTGATTGCTATTTACAGAAGTATCACACTAATTGCTTCAATAATTCGAAAAGTGCATAAGATACAATCATGAAACTGAGTGTATTCATTAATAGAAATAGGAAATTTTTATGGGTTTTAGTACCAGATGTGTAACCTCTGGTCAATATTTAAAAAAGAGATAACAGCCTTTACATTAATATTGCTGGAATTGGGATATATATGAATCTGAACAGGTACAAATGAATTACAGACAATATGAAGTAAATCCACTATCAAGTCAAGTATGAATCAAAAGCAATTAACTTGCATAAAAAAGCATGATTCTGTATTTATAAAATCACTATCAAGTCAAGTATGAAAAAATAGCAATATTTTACATCGAAACACATGATTCAGTTTTTAGTAAATCACTTCTCAGGGTCGGGACGCCAAGCCAGTTATCTCGTTCATTGCGGGCATTACCGCTCCACCAGGGCGCCGTATGGGCCACGCAGGCGCCATCATCGCGGGAGGCAAGGGCGGCGCTGAGGAGAAAATGGAAGCGCTGCGAGCAGCTGACGTCTTGGTTACACTGTCTCCCGCGCAACTTGGAACCACCATGGTGCAGGTGAATCTTTTTATAAATGTTTTAGAGGTTTTTCTTGGAGTGCTTGATGATGCTTTTCTTCGCCTTTTTTGCTAGTGTTTATGTCTTTTAAGCTCACCTGTCACAAAGTGACACAGTGAGCTTATGTGATCGTGTGATGTCCGTCGTGCGTCCANAACTCAATTCCTAAAAATGTATTTATGCTGTTTGATGACCTTCAATTTTTTACCAGGAGGGCGATTCAGGGCCATCATGGCCCTCTTGTTTATAATTTGATACTAAGTTATTTTAATACCACAAGTTAAGTTTTAAGGGATTTTAAAGGAGTCAATGTCAGTCGGTTTGAAAACTGTCTTGATGTTTACATGATTCATGTTTGGGCAAATGATTTAAGAACTATATTTCACTAAGCTGTGCTCAGGCTCTGTACTTCTTTTTGCATTGTTTATGAGACATTTCACAAGCAGTGTTATTGTTTTTGTCAGGATCATCAAGTATCATGTTAGAATGATTTTTTCAACAGTCTCTTATTTTTTTCAGGCGATGAGCAAGCGAAAATAAATCTAGTGATTTATTCTTCTGTCTTGGACTGACCACTGCCCAGTTACATGTAGCTGGAAAGTTTTAAAACTTATATTCACCCACCATGCTTACTTCGAAATGTGTATTGACTTTGTTTGCAAATAACATTCTTTATAAATTTTCGTTTTATTGAAAAAAGATAAGTTGTTTTGTTGTAATTGTACAGTGTATTTAAGGTTAAAAGTGAATTTATTAAAAATATTTAAAACCCCAAGATATGTGTTGTGTGATAATTATGTGTTCACATTGGCTATGCGATTGTTTTTTGTTATAAAAGTCATTCATGTGTTTGTCATTTATTGTTTAGGTTCATCTTTATACATGTACCTTTGTAGTCGCACACTAAATCGATGGTATGTCCATATTGCGCTGAAGAGATTATATACCCGTATATTTCCGCCGTAATATTCTGTTCCGTTTTATGGACAAATAATGTATATAAAATATTTGGTTGAACTCTCAGAATCTCGATCATAATTTAAGATTTATCTGAGATGTCTAAAGAGTTGAATTTAAAAGTTATTGTTGAATACAGTGGTATATCCTATCAAGGCCAACTAGTTTTCAATTCTGACGCACGTTAACTTATTAAGGGGGGGGGGGGTAATTTCTAAGGGAGGTCACCAAGCTTTGGGAAAAGCTCATTTGTCGGTCTGCCCGTAAACATCCAACTTGTATGCAGGCTTTCTCCTGCACTGATTTACTCCCGATTGCTATCATGTATAATAAAAGCTACTAATATGACTACTCTCCCTTTCTCAGTATTCGACTGCAGTGTTACTGGCATTGCAATTGTGTTTTGACCACTTAGTTTAACTTAGCTCAGGAATTTATATGCGTTGACGATTTAGTTCCACCATCGCTGCGACCCTACTGTCACCGATCGGTCAGACGTTGGTGCCCGACGATGATGTATTGTCACAACTATGTATTGTGCTCTTTATTTGGGAAAACAGTTCCACGCTGTTAACAACTTAATGCTCCAATTACACATTATATAATTATTTTAAAACTGAGTGGTATTATGCAATTTATTTCAATAACGCAATTCGTGACACACGACACGTGTAATAAAATGTCAATGATATTATTACGTTTCTACGAACATCGGTCACAATTGGGCCGTTTGCAATTTCATGTTATCAAAGCTCAATTTTTCTGCAATCCTACAACCATTCAAATGTCATTTTGACGAACCCATTTATTTGAACTAATTAAGAATGAAAGTCATTGTACGTACCGTGCTTCTAATCAATTTTGTTAACCAACCCAAAATGCAGTCGATAAATACGATGTTGTAGGCGATGTAACACTAGTTACAAGAAGATAGTTATTGTGTGTTTTTCCTCAAAACCTTATATTGCCGATTGTGATTACATAGACGCTGCGATCCAGAGATTGGAATCACGAATCTTTAACGCAGAACAAGATACTTAATACTCCGTTAAAAAGTATAGGGGAGTAAAATGGAATCACCATGGACGCCTGTCTGTCGGTCTGCCCGTATACATACAACTTGTATTCAGGCGTTCTCCTACACTTTTGAAAGTACACAATTTAAACGTGCAGGCATTGCTCCTCATGATATGACATTGCGCATGTGCGATTATTATCATTCTACGTTGAACGAAAGATATTGCCCATTTGGGTCACAGCGTGCTCATGGTGAGCTTTTGTGATAACTTTTTGAACGTTGTTCGTCGTCCGTCCTGCGTGCGTCCTCAACATTTGCCTTAAAGTGTAACACTCTAGAGGCCACATTCATTGCCAAATCTTCATGACACATGGTCAGAACATTTTGTCCAATGATATCTCGACCGCGTTCCAAACTGGGTCACTTGGGGTCGAAAACTCGGTCAGTAGGTCAATTTATAGAAAAAGCCTGTGGACATCTAGAAATCGCATTGTATGCCAAATCATCATGAAACTTAGTCAGAAGTACCGTCCTACTGAATTATTAAAGCTCTATCGTAAATGAGACTTTAGCGTTGCCGTTTTCTTGGAGGTTAAAATGGTTTGAAAAGTCAAGCCGTAATGATGTTGGATTGTCGAAAGAATAGGAAGGCAGTTGATAAGTGGTGATGGTTTCGTATGTTTTTTGTTTGTTACAAAGCTTGGCAGCCGTATGATTTCGGACACGAATCAGGCGGCAGCAGGTGGGACTGCCGCTGTTTTGTTGTCCGTGCGCGGTAATAAAGACGAGAATACGACTCAACTGAAACACATAAAAAGCCATTGCATAATGGAGAAAGTGTCATAAGTAAAGAACACAGACAAATATTACACGGATCACTTAGACATTATGGGCATTTTCGCTGATAACATAACGTGGTGAACATTATGGGACGAAATATTATCCCGAAAGAAGTACTTAAACATATTTTGTATCGTTTGCTTTCTTTAAGCTGTCGTTATCTTGTCAAAAGTCATGCAATTGGGTTGTTTGGTATGCCGTTTTGTGCTGTTACTTTGTCTTGTTTTCTTTGTATATCTAGCAATTTGAAATAAAATTCCTAATTTTTGTTTTCCCAATAACCTTGAACGAAATGAATAATGTAACCATTACCGTGCTATACCAACATATTTTGTAACAATTTACACAATATATATATGGGTTGTTTTCTCTTAGCGGTCGTTGTCTTGTTAGAAGCCATTCAATCCCTTTTGTGCTGTTAATATATTGCCATTTGTATGCCCCCAATAGGGTTAAATATAGCAGTCGCACTGTCAGTCCGTCCGTCCGGCTGGCATTTCGTTCCGGAGTTTTTTTCTTGAACGCTTTCATGGATTTGGGCAAAGTTATGGAGTTGGACTTCGACGTTTACTATAGAATTATAGTTTTCCGAACCTTTTTAGCTCGACTATTATATATGAAATATATATAGTGGTGCTATCCTACTCACCCCGGCGTTAGCGTGAGCGTTAGCGTTGGAATGTTGAAGTTTGCGTACCATCTCAAATATTTTCTATGTCCCTTGACATATTGCTTTTATATTTTGCATACTTCTTAACCAACATGACCCCAATCTAAAAACAAGAGCAGTCATCTGTATCAAGCATTTTGTAACAATAATGGCCATTTTTCCACTTAGAATATGCATATTATTGATAAATCTATGTTAAAGTTTCCGTACCACCTCAAATATTTTCTATGTCCCTTGACATATTGCTTTTATATTTTGCATACTTCTTAACCAACATGACCCCAATCTATAAACAAGAGCAGACAACTGTAACAAGCATTTTGTAAGAATTATGGCCC